>CABHPH010123669.1:15833-36771 GCA_902168325.1 Peromyscus nudipes
GCCTGATCCAGTTGGGGGCCCCTCAGCCATTGGTTCACAGTTCATGTGTTTCCATTCGTTTGGCCACTCGTCCCTGTATTCCATCCATCTCTGGTCCCAACAACTCTTGCTCACATAAACCCTCCTCTTTCTCGCCAATTGGACTCCTGGAGCTCCACCCGGAGAGATTCTCATGATATTGTAGACCAGGCCATTCAATTCCATCTGTGTCAAAGTCTTCCCAGGATCACAGACACTGTCTCATCTGACATCTCACTTTCACAGATCTAACCCTCACACATTTGCATCCTAGAGGACAAGACCTTCCATTTCATATGTGGACAGTAAAGACTTGAACAGCAGGTACCCTAGAGCTCATTCTCCCTCTATTCTCCTACTGTATCCCCTTTCTATCCTTACCAGGAATCCATAGTATTAGCAGCCCTAGGAACTGAGGAGGGTACTTCATTGTGAGAAGATGAACTTAGGAAACTGAAGAATCAAGGCAAGATTACTGATGAATTTTTATCTCTGGCCAGCAAGGGAAGGTCCTCACTGTGGAACAATATGCAAATATCATGGTGGATGCAACAGTTTAGAAAGCAAAAATTATTTGGGATTCTTATGTTTGAAAAGCCACACAGGAACCTCAGACTTTCCCCACTCTCTCTATTACCCCAGACCCACTTCTCAGGGTCACCCTTACCTCTGAAAAAGAACACCAGCTGCAGCTTTCTGTCCCCCCACGTGCACACCTCCTGTGGATTCCAGAGACCATCTAACACCAGCTGCAGCTTCCTATCCCCCTGTGCACTCCTCCTATGGATCCCACAGACCATCCCCCACTGCTCTTCCCTTCTGTCCTCATCTCTGTGTCTCAGCCACCAAATTGGACAGACACCCCATGCTTGACCACAAGCAAGCCTTCCAGAAGACCAAGTAGGCTATCGACAGACCATCCCAACTCTATTACCTCAGACCCAATTCTCAGGGTCTACCCTAGCTCTATCAAAGAACAACAAGGGAAACTTCCCCTTCTCCATGCCTTTTTTGAATCCCTTCCAATAGCTTCCCCAAAATCCTCTTCCTCCAGCCTCTAAAACCAGCAAGTATCCCCCCTGCTCCCCTCTGCACCTTGAAAACACAAGACTAGCAGGCTAGTAAAACGAGCAACACTCAGCAAACACACTCCACAAAATCCAGAGAGGAAACAGAAACCAAGGAAAACTCCGACTCAACCAAGACAAACCCAAAAACCAGCACCTAGACATATAATCACCATAAACCCAGATGCCTAGATGCCAACAATAGAACCCAATCAATAACAGCCAGGGTACTTTGTCAACACCAGAGAACAGCTGTCCTACAACAGTGAGCCCTGAATATTCCAACATAGCTGACACACAAGATAAACACTTTAAAACCAACTACATGAAGATGACAGTGTTATTTAAAGAAGAAATTAATACATCTCTCAAGGAAAACATAAACAAATAATTCAAGGAAATTAATAACCCTCTTAAGTAAAACCAAGAACAAATAAACAATAGAAGGATAAAACTGTTCAAGACAAGAAAGTGGGAATAGAAGCAATAAACAAACTGATTAAATCCTGGAAATGAAATATTTAGGAATTAAAACAGGAACTATAGAGGCAACTTTTACCAACAGAATGTAAGAGATGGAGGAGAGAAGCTCAGAAATGGAGATACAATAGAAGAAACGGATGCACGAATCAAAGACAATATTACATCTGAAAAGTTCCTGAGAGGACTGTGTGTCCTCTTTTATCAAAACAAATGAATCTCCATGAGCTTTGATAGAAATCCTGTGACCTGGGAGAAACAGTTTCAGTGAGTGATTCATGAGGAGGAGCAGCTGGGGCAGCCCAGCCTCTCACTTCTGCTTCCTTGGGGGTTTATGTTATGACTTGTATCACTGTGGGAGGATACTCATCATACTGTAGACAGAAATAAGTTGCCATGTCTTCAGGCTCCAGGCTGCTGATGGTGAGAGAATAATCTGTCCCAGACCCACTGCCACTGAACCTCGATGGGACCCCATTGTCCAAGTTGGATGCACGATAGATCAGTCGCTTAGGAGCTTTCCCTGGTTTCTGCTGTAACCAGATTAAATAACTGCTAATGCCCTGACTGGCCTTGCAAGTGATGCTGACTCTGTCTCCCAGAGACGCAGATAGAGAGGATGGAGACTGGGTCATCTGGATGTCACATCTGGCACCTAGGAATGGAGACATAGTAAATACTCATAGGTAAGCATGGTAAGAAAGGACTGCTCCCATATGCCAGTCGACACTAATCATAGTGTAACAGTGAAATTCCCATTATATTCCTTTTTTTACCTGGAAGCCAGAGCAGCAGGAGCCCAAGGAGCTGAGCAGGGGCCCTCATGTCCATGCTGAGTCCTGACTGCAGTGACAACTGCACAGGGTGTGACTGGTATATGAAGAAGTCCTCAAGGCTGTGCAGTGAGTGCATGCAAATCACTGGGAACCAGTTAGGGTGGGCACAGCTGCAAGACTTGCTCCTCTCAGCAACTTGCCAAAAGTCCATGGTTCCTAGATACCCAAGGTCAGACTATATGCATGCCTCCAAAGACTTCATTTCTTTTTCAAGTTACATGACATTCCTAATATATATAAGCTCCACTTTGAAAAATAAAATTCAAAGATATTTTGGGGGTAATACAGCAAATATTCTGCTGTAAGGGAATATACAACAAAGAAGGGACTATTAGATTTTTAACTCACTCAAATAATTCTGATCTGTTAAAAATACTGTGTTTTTCTTGTGAAGTGTTTGTGAGTTTGGAATAGTCATTTCTTTAAATTGAAAGGATAATTTATCAGGACCACTTTAATGATTTATAAAAAGTAAGATTTTAGAGTGTTAACCATGCCTACTATGGTACAAAGAGGAGTTACACAGTAAGTAAACATATAACAACCTAATCCCACAACATATGTCACTTGGGGTTCCAATCCCTTATGAAAATGGAGGTATTTTCATACTCACAGAGTAAATGGGTTTTATTTTTTTTCTCAGTTTTGGATCCTCCATATTTGCTCTTTTCTACCATTTGTTTCTATTTCCCATAATTCCTAATCATAAAGTATTGACTTGTCAGGACAGACTTGAATACTATAACAGAAAACATTACTACTCAATATATGGCTCTGCTATGTATTACAAATGATATTTTCACCTTTCACTTTTGAGCAGTAACTGGAGATATTATCCTAATCTAGGTGACAGCTTCGCTGTCTGCATGTGTGTCTCGGTATGCAAACAAACCGAGCAGCAGAAATGTTTGTGCATCCTTATAACACAAATATTTAAATACCATGGATCATATATTTGGCCATCCAGCCTTATGTGCCATCAGAAGTAGAATCTATTGAGTCTTCAGTACCCTTGTCCTGGAGCCTGGGAATCCAGAGGGCCTTTTAGAAACATAACTGTGAAAGGCCAGACAGTGTGGAGCCTGACCCTGCTGATTTTCCACCATCTGGTGGTGAGTGATAGGTGTGAACAAACACCCAGGATTAAAGCAGCTTCTTCAGGATACAGGACTCCCTCCCCATTGGAAGTACCACGTAATAGCTTTTTCTGGATTAGTAGGAATGCTGGTGTCTCTGTCTCTTCACTCTCTTTCTGCTGATGTCTAACTACTGTACCTCAGCCTCTCTGTGACCTTTGAGGTGTGGAAGACAGTTCTGCCTTCTCACACGATAGCCCCAGGATCTGGAGGAAGCCTCATTCAGGACACTTCAGTGGATGATAAGACAAGGATGGCAGTTCCTCTCAGCCTCAAACACCAAGCAAATCATTATTGTACAGGGCATCTGGGATCTGAATTCTTATCACACCTCCTTTAACGCTATGTGTAAATATGAAGGGAATTCCAGAAACATTCAACTTCCCTTTGCCAACGGCCTTTAGATTGGATTCAGTAATAAATAATTTGTTTCTGGATTATAACTTCCTAAGAAAATGTGTATTGATGGTACAGTTGTGAACATAGATGCCTTCTTAAAATAAATCCAACAACTTCTCAGTAATCTCAAAATCATACATACTGAATAAAAACCTGTAGACCTTGAGATTTGGGTGTCTTCTTCCTCTGTTACTTAATAAATAGTCCTGGTTTTTATTACTTCAAAAATGTCAGGTTTGAAGGAGATGATTAGTTTTAAGGAGATGATTAGTAGGTTATTAGTTGGGGGATAATGGATCTCACTGAACATTTCCATAGCTATCCATTAGTTTCTTTAACTTAGAAATTGAATGTTAACATGTCTAAATGACTTGGCAGATGTGGTTGGGTTGTGATTTTCAGATAGTATGGACATCCTGAAGTACTCGGGTGAGATCAGTATAATCAATATATTGTTCTAGTAGAATGAGAGGAGGTTGAGCTATATAGAGTGGTTGTGATGATGGAAGAGAGTGCCCATTGTTCAGGGAATGTGGCAGTTTGTTAGAAGAATAAATATCAGCATTATATTTTAGGCCCTGGAATCTACAGGAATCCCACACTTATCCTGGAGTTTAATTGCTTCCACAGATGGTTCAAAGCTCTTCTGTCATCATGATCTCTGTTAGAACTGGAGGAATTTAATGTTCACATAGATTCTTGGGCAGGCAGATGGAATCTACCAGGAAAAGCCTCTGACTGAATTTTCACAGGAGCATGAGTTTCCTTCACTGAGTAGACACATTCTAAGCCCTGAAAACGAGACGATTTCTATTAAGAAATGCTTTTTTTATAATAATATAATTCTTTATTGATTCCTTGGGGATTTCAGGTCATGCACTGTGGGGGAACAGCCCCACCTTTTACAGAGTTCCTATGAGGAGAGAGGAATAAGAAATATTAGGTAGAATGATAGGCCTAGCCAACAAGAGGAAAGACAGGATAGCTTTGGGAAGACCTGGATCAATACCCACCAGCTCAGAACTTTATTCAAAAGGGATTTTTATAGCAATGTCAAGGGGTGAAGCAAAAGACTTCCCCTTCTAGATTCGGCCAAATGCAGACCCTTCCAAAAACGTGGTACCCAGGCCCGTGGTCCAATAATCCTCTTATGCAGTCCTGCTGGGTAAAGCAAGAGCAGATCTCACTAGGAAACCTCTGTGGGCTCCCAGAATGCACCCCAATCCTGTTCACCTCAAACTCCTCCATATCCTCCCCTCTGTGGTGATATTTTGTTTTACTTGTTAACAAATAAAATTTGTCTGAAGATCAGAGGACAGAGCCAGCCACTAGATTAAACATAGAAGCCAGGCAGTGGTGGCATATACCTTTAATCCTAGCAATCAGGAGGCAGAGGCAGGATCCATCTGGATCTCTGTGAGTTCAAGGCCACCCTATACTACATGAGATTAATCAGGTCTAAAAGAAATAGTAGCACACACCTTTAATCCCAGCACTTGAGAGCTCATGCCTTTGCTACCAGTGTTTGGGAAGCACACATGCCATTAATCCCAGCACTAGGAAGGTTGAGACAGGAAGTGATATGGCTGGGCAGAGAAAGGCATGTAAAGAGACAGGAACTTGAGGCCTTTCAGCTGAAGACTCAGAGGCATTAAGTCAGAGGATTCGTGGAGGTGGTGAGGTGAAAAGTGGTTGTGGCTTGTTCCTTTGCCTCTCTGATCTTTCAGCATTTACCCCATGGCTGTGGCTTGTTCCTTTGTCTCTCTGATCTTTCAGCATTTACCCCAGTATCTGGCTTCAGGTTTTTATTATAAGAAAATTTTGATTTTATGCCATACCCCTCACCCCTGCACCACTACCCAAAAGAACAATTATTTGAAAACAAACAAAAAAGCCACCCCATTCCTCCATTTTTCCTGTCTCTGTGACAGCATTGGGAGCTGTGGTGTGTCAAGCAGTATGCTCTTTTGTCCAATCCGTCCCACCCACAAATGCTCATTGCTTTCACTGGTTCAAGACATCTGAGACACCATCATCGCTGGACCCTCACCAAAACTCCTCTCAGATATCCTGCTGTTGCCTTGAGTCATAGAGATCCTGCAGCTATGGTTCCACAGGACCAGTCCCTTCATGCTCTCCAGCAGGTCATCTTAAAGTAGATATTAGAGTGGGCCAACCCAAGGCCTAGGGTGTGGCTCTAAGTGGTAGCTGAGCTGGGCAGTCCTAGTCACAGGGACAGCTCCCCTCCGGCAAGGGGTGGAGCCAGCTCTCCTCACCTATGCCATCAGGACCAACTCTCCCACACCTGTGGTGAGGAGTGAGGCCATCTCTCCTGCTGCAGTGTCCAGCAAGGGCAGAGCCAACATTTCCCAATGCCAGAGAGAGGCAGGGAGGCTCAGCATGGTTCCTATGAGCCCCTGTGTTGACACAGGCAATGAACATCAATACAGATCCCAGCTGCAGAAGGAACATGAACCCAGACCATGGTGCTGGGCAGCAGCTAGGGCCCAGATATCACCATGGCTCAAGTGGCAGTATAGGCCACCTAGATTAATATGGCTCCAGCAGCAGCAAGGTCCTCAGACACCAACATGGTATCAGATGGCTGACTGGACCCTGAGCATTTGCACAGACATCAACTCAGACCCTAGCTAAAATGGCCATGGACCCAAGTATGGCCTTCAGCAGCAACCTGCTCCAGACAAAAGCATGGTCCTGGGTGGCAGCACAATCCTCAGATGCCATATGGCCACAGATTATAGCCTAGGCCTCGGGCATCCTTCTAGCCTTTGGTGGTAATATGGGGAATGGATGTCAACACAGATCCCGGCTACAGTAGAACCATGGACCTAGACAAGGTCCTTGGTGTCAGATCAGATCTAGATGCCATCATGGCCTCAGGAAGCGATGCAGGACACTCATGTCAGCATAACCCCAATGGCAGTATTGTCTACAGACACGAACATGGCCCCAAATGCTGGCCCAAACCCCAGACATTGGCATGGCCTTCAATAATATCAGAAGCTAGGGACATCAACACAGATCATGGCTGCAGTATGGCCACATACCCAGACATGGCCCTCAGCTCCAGCCTGGTCCCAGATGTCACTGTAGCACCTAGAGGCAGTGCAGGACACTCAGATCTGTATGGCCCCAGCGGCAGCATGACCCTCAGACCTCCACCTGGCCTCAGGTGACAGTGTAGACCGCAGGTATTTGCATGACCTTTGGCGATAACAGGAGCTATGGACATCAACACAGACCCTGACTGTGGCAGGACCACAGACCCAACCATGACTCTAAACTAAAGTCTGGATTCAGATGTCACCACAGCCCCAAGGGGGCAGAATAGGTCACTCTGTTCAGGCTGGCCCCATTAGCACCTTGGCTTTCAGACATCAACATACACTCAGATGGCTGATCAGACCCTGGGCATCTGCACAGACTTCAGTAGTTACTGAAGCCATGGACATTAACACAGACCTTGGCTATTGTAGGGCCATGGACCCAGACATGACCCTTGACAGCAGTTCAGACCTGGATGTCATCATGTCCCCTGGTGGCAGCACAAGTCACTAAGATCAGCACGGTCCCAGTGGTGTCATGGCCCTTGGACACCAAAATGGCCAAAAGTGGCAGCTCAGACCCCAAGCATCCTTGTGGCCTTTGGTGGCAATACAGGGCATGGATGTCAACACAGATCCCAGCTACAGTAGGACCACAGACCCAGGCGTGGCCCTATGCAGTGTCCCAGGCCCAGACATCACCCTGGCCCCAGGTGGCACGCAGGCCACCCACTACAACCTGCTCCTTCCCACATTTGCTTCTTCAGATCTGCCTCTTTCCACAGCACATGAAGCTTCTCTTTCTCTCTCATTTCTTCATCATATATTTGCTCAACATAATGGCACCTCCCCACCCAGCACCACAAGGCAGACCTGCGGATGCCTTCAACAAGCCATGACTGTGAGGACCCAAGCTGGTCCCAAGTGTCTTTCATCTACCTGAGCTGCTTGGCATCAGAGCAGCCAGTGGAAGCCTTCAGCCAGCCTGGAATTGTTGAGAAATTCTTTGTCGTCTTCTCTGAGAAATATTACTGTCCTTCTAGGTTACAGATGTACAATGAAGTCTCCAAGACTGTAAGGGTTTTAACCCTCACCCTTTCACGGTGTTTTACTGAGTGTGCCTCATCTACCTCTCAGGTGCTTACACTGCATATACTAAAGCTCAAATTTTCTAAAAAGCATGCCCTTCCCTGAATGACTATCTCCTCTCAAATCACTCCACATATGTTATGGGAACATAGTTAACCTCAGGTGCTCATGTATACTCTCCTGAGGTAATTAAGAACATATGATTCAATCCACATTGTAATCTGACACTATTTCCCCTAACCATCAGGTCAAACTGTAGAAATGGAATCTTGCTTAATGTACCTCTTCTCTCTGGGTCTGCATTTATATCAGGTCATATAATATTCAAATCCAAGCAATGGGGTTTGTGATTCTTTCCAATAAATAAATGCCAGTTTTCATATTGTTTCATAGTACAATCCCAATTCCCTAATGTTCCCATCAAAATATGTAAGCCATAGGTCCCATAATGAACAGTACCAGACAACATGCCTGCCATGGTCTCACTTACTAAAACCTATCCAGTTCTCTGATTTGCTTTTTCCTACAAACAAATTATCTTAATTTTCTATTTTCCAATAACATTTTGATTTATAATCCTTATTATCACACTAAATGTTTTAACTTCTTGACAATTTGATAAAATGCCCAATTTTTGTAACATGTTGTGGGGGAGAATATTCAAAGTTAATTCACAATGGTCTTTTGTAACTCTTTAAAACTACAGTATCAACGAACACTTGGAATTTTGAAAACCAGGTGATTTCATTTGACAGCTGTACCTAGTGAAGTGGCAGCTCCATACTGGAGACATATATGTGATATGAGAAAGCAGAAGCTGGAATTACAAAGTGTAGAGGGTTGAATGAATGAGAGAAATTAGGCATCTTCTCTTTGGATTGAAAGTCTTGTTAATAAAAATCATCTAAAAAGATTAAAATCACTTAAAACCAAACTTGAAAGAAAGCTTATCAGAATTTAAGAGTCAAACTATACTATAAGTGAAGTAAATGTCTCAAAGCTGACAGAAGATAGGTGGAAAGAGGGAGAGAGGAACCAAGCCATTTGAGTTGACTATAGAGATCAGCAAGCAACAAAGAGTAAATGGAAGTATGCTCTGGAAAGAGCTAGAAAGAGAGAAGGGAAAGTTGCACTCTGAAAAGCTAGTAGGCTCTCCATGGAGAGCTCTGCAGGAGACAGCACTGAGGGCAGTCTGGGAAGGACAAATACATTGTCCCATTAAGGACTTGTCCCTCCTTCTGTGTTCTCATTGTTCATCTCTCTGCTGTTCTTAGCCATCCAGAATGTCAGGAATCTCAGGAACAAGTCAGGGTGTCTCAATCTTAGTATGTGAACTGAGGAGTCATTGATAATCAGTGTAAGACTACAGCTGATCTTTTAACTCAGACTTGCATGGAATTGATCTTCCTACAAAAATATGCAATTTACAGTGTTTGAGAAGAGCCAAGCAAAAGTAAGTACTACCACTGAGAGAAAAATTATGGAAAAATATCTTCTTGTTTTCAGCCCTGGAAAAAATGGATATCAGTGTGTAACTCACTATTACTTATGGGATATTGGGTATATAAGGCCATGACTTTATAATAAAGTGTCAGAGGTCCATGTATTAGAAAATCTGGAAATCCTATGGAATGTCTGCTTGGATTACAGCTAAATCTATGGAAACACAAAACACACACACACACACACACACACACACTTACTCATATTAACGCTTGAGGGATTTTATTCACTTACTCATGAATTCAAGCTTACAAAGATTCTGATACTTATTGCATCCAGGCATATTATCTACAAATCATAAGAATGGTCATTCTGTATGACATAATAAATCTAACTCTGTAAGAACACTCAGGTGTAAAGAACAGTAGATTGTATAAATTTTTCCACTAACAGATAAAACAGCATTAAGATATTTTGCTGACTATTCATGCATGCACACATCACCCCTCAGTTCATTGTCCTATATACCCTCCATACTCTATTTTCTTCTCCTTCCTGTTATTCTCTGTCTGTCTGTCTGTCTATCCATCTATCTATCTATCTATCTATCTATCTATCTATCTATCTATCTATCATCTATCTATCATTCTGTCAGTATCTTGTTTTTGGTTTTTCATGACAAGGTTTCCATAAAGGTGAGGATTCATGAACACTGTGGAGAAATCAGTCCTTAGGAGACCACGAGAGTATTGAACTTGGGTAATGACTAGATATCAGGACCATTAATTATAGATAATATTGACTTAACCATATAAACCACAAAAAGATTGAAAGAGTATAAACAATGTCTTTCAAAGCATATAAAGCATATGAAGATAGATCATGAACATAATGAAGAGGTATCAACTGGTATTTTGCCCTACCCTTGTTCAACATTTGAATTAACAATCAAGATACTCCACTTGAATGTCTTTCAATTCACTTTCTCTCACTTGAAACTATCCTGTGGAGAAAATCAGTGGGAGATTCTTCCTATGACCATGACACACAGTATTATTTCATAAACACATTTGCCCCTTTGGTACAAAATGCATGGTAGTTAAAAAAAAAGAAGAAAAAAATTTCATGAATAATTATGATAAAAATCAGTAAGATGTTATCAACTCTAATAGTAATCTCTATTCCCTATGCTCAGAAGAAGCAGCAGAATCAACATCGTATGAATAAGTACACAAAAAAACATGAAGGAATATACTTCTTTCTTCTCCTAAAACCATTAAGAGGAATGATCCAGACAAATGGGAATTCTAAGTTAAAAAGGAAGATTTCAAAATGCAATATTGCATCTAAATGAGATGAGGGAGGAAACATCCTAAGACCTTGCTGGATAATGAAAAATGCTCAGTTTTAGAAGCAGTTGCCCTACCACATTTACTGTGTAAATCCACACACAGAAAGAGGATCTTTCCAGCTGTTAATCTCAATTTCATCTCTGAAATCCATGGTCACTGGTTGGGGATCTACTTTCAACTTTTGGCCAGCAATCTCTTATTGGGCAACTTAAGGTTTTTTTTTATTTCAGCCTACTTAGTTCTACAGTCCTGACTTGCCCCCTAGATTTTCACAGAGGGCTCTGCTTTCCTAATTCATAGAACTTGTGGAAGATAAATATGATGGTATTGACTAAAAAAGAAAAAAAATCTTATATGTCTATTACAGCTACTTGTTTTCCCTATGAGATGTTATATCACAAAGACCTTTTAGAAAACTTCTAGTTAATAGCCTCGGAAAGATCACAATATATAAAGTTGTAGAAGGAAGAAATAGATTTATCTCCAAATTTTATCTAAAAACTTTGAAAAATCAGTATGGATAAAGTTGAAAATAAAATATGAAACAGTGACTTGTTTCAGCTTCAGGTGTCTGTCAGGGTGAACCCAACTCGCCCATATTGTTTGAGTCATGGCTCCATGTGTATCTGCAAGAAATAGGAGAGCATGGTGTTTTCTGGTGTGTCTTTTCAGTGAGCCGAGTTAGCTTTTGTTCAGGGTTATAGCATGTTGTGAGAAATATTGTGTATTCCATGAGAGTAGTGAGGTGCACTGTCCTTCGGCTTCAGGATGCTGACACTGAACATGAAATCTACCATAGTTTCTCTGGCACTGATCATGAGAGGATTCCAGATAAATCATGTACAGAACATCTTACAAGGATCTTTGGAACCTGACCAGTTTTTACTGGTACCAGTGTCAGCTTGAGGCATGATTGGCCTGAAGATGATGGCAACATTATACCCTGGAGCCACAGACAGAGAGTAGAGACTGGATCTACACAATTGCATTTGAAATGTTTTAAGGACTTAGACTTTTCTTGACAGCGAGACATGTCTGTTCCTGGCATTGCCAATTACTTCAAAGAGGATGATGGGCATCAAAGTAACTCCATATGGAGTTTGGAGTTTGTTTCCTTTATGGCAAAAGCTAGCTATGTGGGCAAAGAAAGTGCCCCTGCCTTAATTGCTGACAGTATGCTGCACAAATTGGACAAGCAGGACACAAAAGAAAGTGACTGCAGAACTTTGTCAAGACAAGGTGGGACAGTCCTTCAAAAATCCTGCTTCACAGATAAGTCTTTCAGATATGCTAGGCCTGTGAGACAAAGATTGATGCCCCATCTTTCCAGAGTTCCTTTGCAGAGGAACTTTGGGTGACTGTCCAGGTATCCTGATGTCCCTGTCGTTAGGTAAAATTACATCCTTCTGGAGTCTTTGATGGAGCTGAAGACTAGATAGTTATAGTTTTCTTTAGTTATAATAAAAGATAAATTAGATACGAAACTTTAGACTCACCAAAATAAGATAGATAATTAAGTATTTTTCTCTAATTTTCTCAAATGCAAATGGATTGGATATTGTTACTATAATTCTTACTTGATTAACTGTTTTTGTTTTACTATATTAAGGTTAAAACCTTCCTTTTTAAACAAAAAAGAGGGGAAATGCTGTAGGATAATGCTCTTGTACACTGTAAAGACTTGTCACTCAAATTGGTCTAATAAAATGCTGATTGGCCAGTAGCTAGGCAAGAAGTATAGTGGGGCAAGCAAACTAAGAATGCTAAGAAGAGGAAGGGCAGAGTCAGGAGTCACAAGGCAGACACAGAGGAAGCAAGATGAGAATGTCAAACTGAGAAAAGGTACCAAGCCACATAGTTAAACATAGATAAGAATTATGGGTTAATTTAAGTGTAAGAGCTAGTCAGTAATATGCCTGAGCTAATGGCTGAACACTTATAATTAATATAAGCTTCTGTGTGGTAATTTGGGAAGCAGCTGCTGGGTATTTGGGAGTTGTTGGCAGAACAGAAACTTCTGCCTACACACACACACACACACACACACACACACACACAAAATGTAAAATATCTAAAATGTGTGTTTTGGATGCCATGAGTCATACAAAACCTCGTATACTTGACTGGGCTCATGAAAGAATTTAATCTATGCATGGACACAAGTTGGGAACAGTTAAGAAGACATACCAGCCTTCTACCTCTTCCTTCATGCCCGGTTGTTCTGAATTGCAAATGGCACTGCTGCCTTCTACTGCTGGTCATGTCATACAACCAGTGTAGCAGTTGACAGAGAAACCAGGATAATTTCAAGGCAACCTGGATAATGCAGCAGCTGTGAACACTCCCCATGAGTGAATAAACCTTCATCTCTGATAGGAGCCTGGAGGATCTGTTGTGCTCTCTAGAGAAACACGTGAGGGCAGCTACCCACCCAAGCACAGAGCATTTTATTCAGAAGTGTATTACCAGAGGAGGAAGATGTATACCTTGAAAGTAATAATAAGGCCCCCAAATTATCAACATCCATCCTATTAATTTTGAGAGGGGAAATATTCCCTGTCTTACTGCCACCAAATCTGTCTGGTACCCAGGAAAATGGGTGGAAACCTTATAGATCAGGAGCTGTGGAGACATGCCTAGTCTCTACAGGTACCAACTTAAATACTGTGTAGCAGGTTCTGACCCATCTTGCAGGAGATGGAGGCTGACTCTCCAAAGGTGATGGCCAGCAACAGTGGAGTCTGTGTTAGCACAACATCTCCTCTAGATCCTAAAATTATAGAAGCAGAGAATATATGAGGTTAGAAACAAACATAGAAAGATATATTTATGATTTTTATTTCATTATTTTCTTCTAATTGCTTTGTATCTTTTGTTATACTTCTAAGAATACATAATATAAAAATGTATTTAGATAAGAAGATAGGGCATTTAGAGGCCTATGCTAGTTTTCAACATCTATTAGTGGCAGAGTACACCCAAGATCATGTCCTGGATCCTTCTGTGTAGTAACACAGGCCCATACAATCAAGGAAATTGGCTCAAACCAGTTGCCAAGGCATGCATATAATGTACTTCCTTATGAGCCAACCTGGAGTCTGCCTGAAGGCCTAGAAACAGGTGCTCTCAGAGATCCTAGTCACTGGTCAGAGTTGTTGATCTTGTGAAGTCTGCCTGAGAGCCTAGCAACAGGAGCTGTCAGAGTTCCTGGTCATTGTCAATGTTCTTGATCATGCCCAGACAATGCAGATGACTATGCAATGCCGCCAGATTGTGACACAGAATGGGTGTTGGGAGAAGGTTATATAAGGTGTAGGTGAATTTCTATGTGGTCTTATTAAATAAAAAACATGGAGCCAAATATAGGGGTGAAAGCCTTAGAGATCAGGAAAATAGTGAGGGCCACCAGCTAGCCTTAACTCACCACACCACCATAGCTTCCCAAGAGAGCTACTTCCTGTCTACCCAGGCTTCTAATGCCTTGCTGTTCTGCCCTCTCATTGGCTCTTAGCCCAGCTACCTCACTTCCTTGTCACTGTCTGTCTGTACAGACACCCAGGCAGGTCTCTATGGTTGGTACTGGGATTAAAGGCATGTGTCACCACACTTGGCTCTTCCCTAATATGTCCTTGAACACACAGAGACCCTGCCCGTCATGTGATTGGATTAAGGGTGTGTGCTACCACTGCCTGATTTCTATGTTTACTTAAAAATGGCTGGCTATGTCCTCTGATCTCCAGGCAAACTTTATTTATTAACATACAAATAAAATATCACTACATTTCAGCACAAATAAAATATCACCACAATAAAGCCTTCCCTATTATTAAACAAATGCTTGTTGTTTGCCTTCAACTGACTCCAGATGTCTGTGCCATTGACCCACACTTTCTCACCCCCTCCCCCAAGGGAGCCATTAGGATCCAGCAATATCTGACACTTCAACTTGGAGCTTGACAGCACCCCCATGACAGTGTGTTTCGGTGAGAAGACCCCTCAGTGTTGTTTTCTTTCGGTCCCTTTGGCAGTGAAGCATTGGGATCCCCATTTCTTTCCTTCTTTTGTGTTGTCTGTCATGTTTGTCTGCCTGTCCCATTAGGAAGGCATATTTTTTTTCTGTTTCAGTTCACCTGGCACCTCCACATAAGGATTGACCACCCCCCCACAAGGAGGTTGAACCAAGATTTGGCTCACGAACACCATCCCTCTTCCAGAGACACCGTGTGGGCATATGGTTGCGGCCTAAAAAACTACAGAATGCCCCCCTAAGCACAAGACATAAGGGTCCGATACAAATTACACCCCTGTTGACATTCATCTTCTGACTGTTGGTTGCTTGCTGTTTCCCTCTAAAAGATGGGTAATCTTTTTATCACCCCCACCACTTCCCTGTCGGATATCTCTATAATATTCGATGATGATGAGACAGACAGTTGGGGCCCCAGTAGATCTGTCAGTTTAGGCCCCATGAAATCTATCAAGGAGAACGTAGCTGTCAGTTTGAGGCCTGTGAAATCTGTCAAGGAGAAGTTAGGTGTCAGTTTGGGCCCCATGAAATCTGTCAAGGAAATGTGAAGTCGAAGGAAAGGATTTTCACCATCCATCAGCACCTCTCTTGTGATATATCACATGCAGAGTGAAGCATCAACAGTGTCTCCTTGAACTTCCCAGATGTATCCAAGGACCGCACAGTTAGGCAGTTTATTGCCTCTGTTGTGGTAGATGCACACTGAGTGCTGGCAGAGGACCACAGAGAGAAGGATTACTATGCAGATATCTGGGCACTTTCAAGCAACACAATTTCTTGACATGCAAGCAGTCTGAGCACATAAACAAACAAGGAGCAGCAGCTGGGGCAGCACAGCCTCCAACTTCTACTTCCCTCAGTGGTTTATGTCATGGCTTGTATCACTGTGGGAGGAGCACTGTAATGCTGCAGACAATAATAAGTTGCAACATCTTCAGGCTCCAGGCTGCTGATGGTTAGAGTAAAACTTTTCCCAGAGTATTGGCCACTAAACCTTGATGGGACACCAGATTGCAAACTATTTGCATTATAGATCAAAAGTGTAGGAGCTTGTCCTGATTTCTGCTGGTACCAGTTTAGTTCATAGCTAATGCCCTGACTTGCCAGGCAGTTGATGGTGACTCTGTCTCCTAGAGATACTGACAGGGAGGATGGAGATTGTGTCACTTGAATGTCACATCTGGCACCTGAGAGTAGAAACACAAACAAACAAAAATAACACAATTAACAATGTTGTATTAGGAATTCTCTGATTAGAAAGGAAGTGATGGCTACTCTGGACTGAATGATTTTTTTATCCTATGCAACTTACCTGAGAGCCAGAGAAGCCAAATTGCCAGGGCCTGAGCAGGAGACTTCATGGCCATGCTGTGTCCAGAATGGACTGACTCCTGCAGAGACTGTGAAGTCAGCTAAGAATCTGTCAGTTAAGGGGGATATGCTCTGGGCACATGCAAATCAGCGGAGTTTGTCTGGCCTAGGGACAGCTGCAGGGTTTGCTCAGCTCAGTAACACAGGAAGTCTCAGTCTATAGGGACCATCCATTGGACCTGGGAGACATGCACTTGCTCCTGAGAAATGTTTTCCCCTTAGGGACTACAGGATGTAATTAGTCTAGAGTACTTTAAATGGAGTGGCTTTGTTTTGTTTTGTTTCTTACTACATAGATAACATCATACTTTTCTTTCTAACTTTGAATATAAGTTGGACAATTGAAGATTTAATTCTTTGGAAACTACAAGAAATTTAAGTTGAGGATAAGGTGTTTTCTTTTTTCGTCCCTGGGTTTTTGTGTGATAAATCATCAGGGCAAGTGATGGACAGAGATATAACTTTGGCTAAAAGTTAGATGCATAGAAGGAAGCAAAAGGAGGTCAGTATATATATACATTCATAGCTATATGGTAAAATAATGAAATGTGAAAACACCATACGATAAGCATATTTTAATGTTCTGTAGGGAAGGAACTAGATACGGACTGAGTGTCATAACTAAATTATCACCCTCACATAAGGGTTTTCCTCTATTTCTCAAGGCCTTTTTTCACTTACCTGTTCTCTGCCTTTTGAAAGTCTCTGGAATGTCTCTTTCTCTAAGAACACTAAATAATTCCCAGTTCAGTGTCTCTTATACTCTAGGATGACCACTCATGATCTGTCTTATTCAGACTTTTCCCTGTTAGAAGCAGAGGCATTCTACAGACTGAATCCATTTTTGAAATCACTCTGATCCACAAACCTGCAAATTCCACATCAAATATCTCTTCTAGTACTATTTCACACCATGATGATTATTTTTATGTCAACTTGACACAAACTAAAGTCATCTGAGAGGAGGAAACATCAATTAAGTATATGTTTCCATAAGATAATGCTGTATACAATCCTATACACAATTTTCTTAATTAGTAATTGGTGAGGGGAGGGCTCAGTTCATTGTAGTAGGTAAGGCCACCCCAGGATTAGTGGTCCTAGGTTCTATAAGAAAGCATGCTAAGTAAGCCATAAGAAATAAAACTGCCCCATGGCTTCTATATCAGCTCCAGTCTTCAGGATCCATTCCTGTTAGAGTTCCTGTCCTTTCTTCCTTGGATGATGTACAGTGCTGTGGAAGCATAGGCCAATATAGCCTTTCCTCCTCAGCCTGGTTTTGCCCATGTTCTTTCATCACAGTAATAGTAACCCTAACTAAGATATACATTGAAAACAATTTTTTCCTGACTTTTTGTGGCCCACTACCTACAATGGGACACCTTGCACAGCCTTGAGGCAAGGAGAGGAGCTTGGACCTGTCTCTACTAAATGTACATCCCCATGGGAGGACTTACCTTCTTGTAGGAAGGAATGGGGGAGAGGGGGAGGTTGGAGGGGGGAGGAAGGAAGAGGGGGATCTTTGGTATGCAAAATAAATTTTAAAATTTTTTTAATCATAAAGAAAAAGAAAATTTTAATTTCCTTATGCTACCTAACAATGAGCTCTGGTGTGTCACCAATCTGTAACATAATTAAATTATTGTATCTTTGTTCCATAGGAATTTACATATCTAATTATCTCTTTCTTTAATTCCTCACAATTACTTTTGTACATTGACTTAAACTTTTTAAGGAGAAAGCTTTTAATTTAATGGGCTTTACTGTTCATTTATAACCAGTGAGCTTTTAAAGTCAGTTTAGGATTCCCCCATGCCACTGAAAGACACTGCAAAACTTCCACAGCGGGATATATAGAGGCCCTGGTTACTTGAGCACCAGGATAGAAAATGCATAAAGTAAGAGCCACAGAGGTCAGCTCTCCAGGAGGAGGGAGTAGAGCAGATTCCACAGTGAAAAGGATTTTAAGTAACTCACACTGCATTTTGTTTTTTTGTTTTTGTTTGTTTGTTTGTTTGTTTCCCTGGTATTGTATGTCTGTGGCAATTAACATGGTGTAGTTTGCCCAGTGTCAGTCCTGTGTTGTTCTTGGGAGAAGTCTGCATCAAGTCCAGTTTCCCCACCAGGTTCATTGTGATCTGATAATGCTGTGGGCTTCCTGCAGCAGGAGGATATTAACAGAGCAGACACATGGGCTAAGGCTCTGCAGAATTTCCCCCTAAGACTACTGGGTTTCTGTTCCCCTATTGGCACCTAAGCTGTTCTTAACACAGCGAGAGACTGAATCAATAACATGCTCCATCAGCAAGTGTGACCCTTACACACCCACCATCATCCAAACTGCAAGACTCTTTGACACTCAGGTTAAGAGGACTTGGTTTAGATATCCCTCTATTTTGTGGGATATTTGATCACATTGTGAACCCTGAATTTGTATTAATTAAATAAAACCTTGAGTCAGAAGGTGGAGCCAGCAACTATTTGATAGAAAGTAGCTATAGAGAGTTAAACGGAGTCCAGAAACTAGATAGAGAAACACACAGGAAGTAGTAGGGAGGGACTTTGAGTTTGGCCATCTTTTTTGGTTTAGTATCATAGAAGTTTTAGTATCATGGAAGAGAATCTATCTTTCTCAGTTGCTGTCTAAGGAGGAAGACAGCTGGTTGCTTCTCTGTCTTTCTGAGCTAGCAGGATTTCACCCCAGCATCTGACTCCTGGGTCTTTATTGGTAAAAATAGAACTATAGAGAATTCGTCAAAAACTAAATTTGGCTGCAGAGTCAAAGGCAGTTCCAGCACAGTTCACACAAACCTCCTGTCTGAGCAGTGGGGCAGTGATTGAGGAGACCCAGTCAGTAGCTGAAATAGCAGTAGATTCAGGTGCAGCCACTGTGAGGACAATAAAACAACACTCCATTCCATGCTATCCTTAATCTTACAGAGAATCTCTAACCTGAACTGTCACTCCTCCCTTTCTAAATGCATAAGATCACTCTAAAAATACTTACTGTGCATTTAGCAATCACTCACTTTAAAGAATATTATTAATAATTCAAAAATATTTTCAGAGTCTCTGTTTCTCTGCATCTGAATCTTCATCTGCATCTGTCTCTATCTCTCTCTCTTTCTCTCTCTCTATCTCTCTCTCTATCTCTCTCTCTCTTTCTCTCTCTCTCTCTCTCTCTCTGTGTGTGTGTGTGTATGATGAGAGGATCATCTCCCAGCACTCTTAGAAGTGGCCTTGATCATCTGTATCTTACAAACTTTTCTCCCCTCTTCCTTGATGTTACAGTTGGACAGGAGCTAGATAGGACTACTGACTCCTTTTCTCCACTGGGAGCTTTCCAGTGAATTTAAAGAGAAATTTATTTTTAGTCTCTCAAAAATTTGGGAAGCATCTAGCAAAAGGCAACAATCTGTGGAGGAATGATAAGAATGCTCTTGCCCCTGCAACAAACAGTTCAAAGGCCACAAATCACATTCGTCCATCTTTCATACATATTAGAATCCCTTGCGGTTTTAAAAATTATTTTATTCTTTTTAGAGAGCAATTGTCAGGTTAAAAGTTGAAAGAGATATTTCTTTGATGAGGGGTGATGTGGACATGAGGAGAAATATTGAAAATGTGGTTAGGGATTACGCTGGTTTAGTTAAGTGTGAGTTGTCATGGTCTCCAAGATCCTGGGCCTCACTAGCTCCAGGTGGCTGGCTAGGTTTCTACTACAAAACATGATTTTCCTTTTGTTTAATGGACCCTGTACTCAATTAAAAAGCTGCTGATTACCTCAAGCTATGTAGACCACTACTAACCTGCACACTTAGTCACACTGTCCTGGTCACTGCTTTAGTTCATCGTCATACAACTGACAGGACTGTTGGTGGCTTCCCTCCCTTAACAGCGTGCATAGCACATTCTGGAACCATGAAAGCGAATATCTTGAACGATGCATGCTATAATTATATTTTAATTTCAGAATAAGTGTTTAGGCTGAAGAAAAACTATAAAATTTATAAAGTCTCTACCACAAAAATATATCTATTATGATGTATGAAAACTAAGAATATTGCATTTCAATAGGATAAAATTATAATATAAAGAGAAATTTGGTATACGACATAAAATGGTTGAACATTTTGAATACATAGGTAAGATCAGAATACTTATGAGGTCCTCATACCATTGGTGGAGAACAAGGAAGGAGACACTACACTGCAGAGGCATGTTGTAATGAGGTGAGGGGAACTTAGAACAGAGCTTGGGGTATCTTGGAGATGAGAAGGCAGGAATGGATTCTCTTATTAGTGCACTGGATGAAGCACAGCCATCCTACATCTGAATTTAGCTCAGAAAGAGTCCTATACACTAGTACTATGAGATCATCACTTTGTGATTCTGGAAGGTATTTAGGTTCTAGTCATTTATCACAGGAGATACAAAAAACAAATACATGCAGTGTCCTTTCCCCCTTTGAGAGGAAGGTTGCCCTACGATTTTGGAAATCTTGCCACATGATCCCATCTTGGGGGAAAACCTTCTATTTGAAATGTATACTAAGAGAAAGAAGAAGTAAGAAGCTTGAAGAGGTAAGATTGGTAGTATTTTATTTATATCAAATAATTTCATGTAAACCAGTCAGATAAAAATACTTGACAGAA
>CABHPH010123670.1:0-12928 GCA_902168325.1 Peromyscus nudipes
GATTCACTCTACAGAACATTCCTGTGGTATATCCCAACCACTTCTTAACAGTGTCTCTCTCCCATTAGACTATAGATCCTAGGAAGGCAGAAATTATATTCTAATTTACACATGAATGCACATTTCCACACAACACAGGAAAAACACTCCATTTAGTCAGTAGTACTTTACTGAACACCTGCTCTGTACCAGACACGACACTGGATGCTACTACTCAATACAGTACCAGAAAATGAAGAACACTACTCTCATGCAGCACACGTAAATGTACGTGTACTCTCTCAGTATCCATGGGGGTTGGTTCTAAAACCAGACAAGAGTCTAAGAATATGCATGTCTGTTAAATGAAATATCATGCTATTTGCATATTCCTACACATATCCTACTGTATACTTAAAAGCATCTCTAGATTACGTTTGATACCTAATATAGACATTATGTAAACCATTATTTCTCTATTATCTATAGACTACTGACAAATCTTACATGTCCAGTACATATATGATTTTTAAAGAATATTTTTCACATAGGGTTTATTGAAATCCATAGATGTGGAACCCCAGGAAAAACAGAGGGCTGACTGTGTAGAATTAAAACTTAAGTTCCCTTGGAGTAGAATTTAACATCCTTTTCAGCATTCTGTACATGAGGGATCGAAAATAACTGTTTTTTAAACTTACAAACTAGTTTATTTATAATCATATCAAATGACAAATCACAAAAAGTTAAAATGGTTTCAAGCACCACGAATTCAATACCTAAAACTCTAAGATGTACATCTGGTGGAGTGTGGATCAAGTGGTGCCTCCCCCAAACCCACAGTTATTTTATCACACACAAAAACAACAGTCCAGGAGGACTGTCTCCTGGCAACTGCATCCATAGGGTCTTCTGCAGAATCAGTGAACTAGGACTTGGTGCTAACTCTCTGTTCCTCCTTGATTTATTTATGAGTGTCTCTTATCAGCCATCTCTGTTGTTGGCTCTTAGAAAAATGACAGCTGCCGTTTTTGTGGTTGTATGGCCATTCAAGCACCATGGCAAGTGCTGGACACATGTCAGCTCGACAATCCTCAAACTAACACTATGAATTAGGCACTTACCTGAGTAAATCACTCAACCTCTCTGTGCCTCGGTTCACCCATCTATGAAATGGCCACAGAAACAGAATCTACACCATAGATGCCAAGGAGTCATAGGAACTCAAGATGTGAAGTACCTGGGCAATGCTTAGCAGGTACTCTACTTTCAAACACTGGATGGATGTCACCCTTATCATCACCCTCATCATCATCATTTCATTTTGACCAAAAGAAAAGTGAGGGCCGGGCTAGGGAGAAGGCTAGGCATGGAAAAGCTGGGCATGCCCACACACTTTGGCATTATAACACCAGCACTAAGGGCAAGTTGTAGATTGCTAGATCCCTATACTCACTGGCTAGGCAGCCTAGCTGAAAAATGGTGAGCTACAGGTTCAATGAAAGACCCTGTCTCAAAAAGGTAAAGAGGATAGTAATAGAGCAGGAAACCACACACATGGGCTCACAGGCACATGTGAGTGTACACACACACACACACACACACACACACACACACACACACACAAATAGTAAGACTCAGTGAGAAAAGAAACCAACTTCTTTCATAGATAAGCACATAGAGTACACACTATGACTTTCTCCCCCCACAAATTCTTAAAACATCTTTTATTTACACATAAAAATGCTACACTGGAGAGCAAGAAAGCCAGCAAATTTCAGATTCTGATAACCCCTCAGGATTTAAAGTGAATTCAATCGGATTTTTTAAAAGAAACCCTAGTTTTAGCATTCTTGGACTCAGACTTCAGGAGGCAAAGGCAAGATGATTTCCACAAGCTTGAGAGCAGCCTGGTTTATACAGCAAGTTCCAGTCCAGCCTGAACAACAAGATCTTATCTCAAACCAACACAACAAACCCAGCCTCCAAACTCAAAAAGCCCACAGCTCTAAACATGGGCACATTACCAGGAATGATCTTGTCTGTAGAAATATCAAGCAATTGAAATCACTCCTCCCGGGTCCCCTTCCTATGTCCCTCATCACATTGGACCAGGGAACAAGGGGAAATCTGCCTACCAGATGGGAGAAATGGGCATAGCTGCTGGGTGAGCAACAGTACTCATTGTAGATACCTGTACCTGTGAGGAACAGCAAATGCCTTCTCCCAGATGACCAACACTGGGATAAGCCAACTGCAGTTGGTCACAGCACAGTGCTGTTTGAGTCTTTCTCCCTCCAAGCAGTATACACAGATGTGACAGGCGGGTAGAAGCTGGCATCACAACCAAGATTTATCAAAGACCCAAACAAGTTCACTACCACAAGGAGAAAAAACAATGTTGATCAAAGAACTTGAGCTCCATAGTAAATGCAGACAATTAATAGCCTAAAGGAAAGTGTGAGGATATCATGAGCATTTTGAAAAACCATCCAGAGATAATATGAGTGAAACTTTCAACAACTGAAAATGTTAAAAACCCATCAAGCAGACTGAATGGCCAAATAGACAGTTGAATTAGAGACCTGGAAATGGAATTGAGCAATGTTCCCAGAATCCACACAAAGCCATAAAAAAGGGGGGGGGGGGCTACAAAGGAAGATTTTGAAAGGATTTATGGAGAGTTACAGAATCAGCCAAATGAATACTAGAAATACAGAACAAACAAAATGAAGAGATGGCAATATATTTTTTAAAAAATAATTAAATAAAGCAGAAAAACTTGAAGGGAGAGGGGATACATTTCAGAGTACTTCTAGCAGTGACTACAGCTCTTAACCTTTAGGTGGAAGGGACTGCCCTCCCCCTAAAATGCCATGGAGAACAAAAAATAAAAGTCACCACCTAAGGCACAGATCAGTGAAACTCGAGAACAACAGAAACAAAGGAAAACATGCTGCAGTTTAGGAGGAAGGGGAGGAAAGTCCTCTGAAATGCAATAATCATTTGAAACGATGTCAGCCACAAAAGATTAAAAAACTAGAGAAACTAACATGCTATGGGATATTTGATAGCATTGTGAAACCTGAGGCTGCACTAATAAAATCAACCTTGGATCAGAGGGTGGAGCCAGCAACTAGTTGACAGGAATTAGCCATAGAGAGTACTGAGGAGTCAGGAAGATGGATAAAGAGACACACAGGAAGGAATAGGGAGGGACTTGGAGTTTGGTGGTCTTTTTGGTTTGGGACAGCTGGTGAGATGTTCTCTTGCTGGGTCTGTGTTGCTTCTCAGCCTCTGAGCTAGTAGGTTTTCACCCCAACATTTGACTCACAAGTCTTTATTGGTAAGTAGACTGATAAAGACTTAGTTAAAAATTACATTTGGAGGCAGCAGCAGAACTGGTGCTGGTGGGACCAGAAATCCCACCAGGCTGAGACCCCACCACCAGAGGAGTGGTGGGGTGCTGACTGCAGGGGTCACAGGGCCACAGATGGTAGTGAACATATCAGTAGATTCAAGTGCAGCCACTAAGTCAACAGAAAAATAACACTAACAGTTTCTTAAAGGAATCACCTTTTTCTCTCTCTCTGCCTCTCTTTCTTTCTCTTTCTCTGTGACTGTTTTATATATATATATGAATGTGGACAAACTTAAATTTCATCTCATATTTCAGTGTCTTCTCTGTATACAGAATCACAACTGTACATCGTCCAAAAAGACTGGCTGAATAAGCAAAGGATTATCAAAAACCTCCATTCTCCATTCTCCAGTTGTCTAACTGTTAGAATCACCAGAGTTCTACTCACCCTGTCTGAAATGCAAATAATTTTTATAAAATCCAAATTTTGGTTGAATTTTGTTCAAATCCAAATTCCAGCAGATATTATTCTGAACATGTATATGTTTTAAGTCTTTTCAACTGATAAACCCGTCACCATTGGTCCCTAATGCTATCACCTTCCAGTTTTTACCTGTTACAATCACTAGTCACTTCCTTTTCTTGACATTTATTTAGATAGCCTATCTTTTCCCACCCACTCTGTTTTCAGTTTCCCACTGCCCTTTTATGCAGCCAGGTGTTGAGATTTACAGGTTCTATTTACATTTGTCCTGGTTGCTATTGATCAGGACTTACTTCTACTCTATCTTCCAGTCACCTTATTTTCTAATTGCTTCTTTTCTCTCCCTTCTTGATTTTTAATGGATTTGCTGAACTTTGTTACTTTATTTCTTTACTGTTCCCATTTGCCCATGGCTTCTATTTCAACTTGTGCAACATCACACTTTCTTAGCTGCAATTATCAATTATATTCTCATCATGACTCATTCTACAGATTTTTGCTCCATAAATTTCCTAAGTAAAACCTTGGTTTATATGATCACAGCACATTCCACCCAAATCCTATGCTTATGATCACTGCAAAAATAAGTAATTTTATTGTCAAACTTTTTAAATGAATTTTTTCCAGTGGCATTCATAAGTTCAATTTTAATCATTTACAGAATAAAATCAATGCCCTTTTAGTGTGTTAATTAAATTAAAACATTGAGCTGTTATTAAACTCATTGACTGTTATTCCTTACGCCCTTTATAAAAGTTATTCATCTTCATTCCACAAGGAACATCTATCATTGAAAAACTTTAAAGAAGGAACAATATGGCCTTGTTCACTGCCATTATTTGATGTCTTCCTAGCAATGTTGGCCAGTGTAGTAAGAAAAATATATAAACAGGCAAAAGAGAAAGCAATAATAGTTGTTTGTTGTTAATATAATTGTTACGCAGGCAATGTAAGAGAATTTATAGAATTATTTTAACTAATAAAAGGACTTTGAGATTTCTGAATATAATATCAACAAATAAAAACAATATTGTTTAAATGTACATTAGTAACATTTGAGTGGAAATACAAAAAATGCATTCATCACAGCAGGAGAAATTAGACAACATTGGAAATATGAAAACAAAAGGTTCTGAATGGAGAACTCTCCCAAACTATCACAGGACCAAAACTATGTTTCCAATAGTGAAGAGATACTGCTAACACTTGACACTGTTAAGTCAGTTCCTCCCATTCTAGTCAATAAACCCATTTCACTTCCAACAAAATCTTAGGACTCTGACACATCAACTCTAAGTTCATATAGAACTATGCCCAAGATCATTCAATTTTTTTTAAGAAAAGGAGAGATTAGCTCTACTAGGCATCAAAAAAGCATTATAAAAATGCAGTCTTTAAAATATACAATGGGGTAGAAGACAGAACCTGAGAATAGAGTGTGAATATGGGAATTTGATATACAAACAAAAGTAGAATCAGTGGGGATGAAATAATTGGTTGTTAAATGGAGCTGAGAAACTATGGGGAAAATATAGGTATAGTCGAATCTCATATCATACATACAAATAAGTGCTATATAAATGGGGACATAAACATGATTAGTATAACCTTAGAATATACTAGGGAATATAGGGAAATGTTTTTATGACTATCCTGAAAAAGAAATTACCAAAACTCTTGTCATATCTTCAACAGAGTTTTGGATTTTACCCACACACTCTTTCTGGTTCAACACTATATAATGAAATGTAGAATCTGGCTGTCTAAGAGACAAGGAACTCAGTTCAGGACTTAATGGAGCAGCTTTATTTCTCCTTTGTTGACTTTAGGGACCAGGGCATATTCAGGAGTCTCTACTCAAAATGAGCAAGGCCAAGAGAGAAGTTGGGTGTCTACAGATCAGGCATCAGTCTCATACTCTCATGAACTTAAGTATGTAAAGAAATTCTTCAAAGGCAAAGAAAAGTCTACAAAGTGAAATGTAACTGGGTATTCTCCCTGCCCAGTGAAGGAGCTATACCAGGAAACAGAATTAGTAGATTAGCAAGGAGTAACTAGGCTAAGTTCTAAAGAAAAAAAATGTCCCTTGCCTAGGAAGCTTTAGAATACCTTGATGCAAAGAAAGGAAGAGATTTCTTTCCCTTTAATGCTTTGAACCATCAAGTCAGCCACCCATCTTGAAGACAGCCGATAGCTAATTTAGAACAGATAGACTCCAATTTATTAAGTAATCTGGTCCAAAACAGAAGCTACAGTCTAGAGTTTAAATACATACACCCATGGGTAACCATTTCTTTTTCCTGAAGAATCTGCAAAAGGAAGATCACATGCAACCTGCTCCACCCCTGGGCTGGTACACACAGCCTAGGACCACTGACCTAAGAAGCAGCCTCTGACCTTCAGTATGACGTGACACAAACACATAGACACCACATCCTGTTGCCCCAGCATATGGGCCATGAATCATTCACAAAGCTTCTGGATTAATTATTCATCCAAACCAAACACCAAACACTTTGCTAATTGTCCAGGAAGAAGTGGGGGCTGGCAAGTGGGAAGAGAGATTAATTGAAGAAGAAAGAATCTGCCCTGCAAACAACTGATAGTACCGAGACTTCATTTATTTTAAACAGCACAGTGACAACACACAGAAAGAAAATAGCCTCCTCTAAGTTAGTTGGGTAAGTAACACCGACTGCCTCAGAAACACAAGGGGAGACTCACATTGTTCTCTCCCAAGTTCTGATCAAGGACACATTCTCTGTCACTCTATTCTGTACCTTCAGCCACAGAACTCTTAGCAAGACTGTGAGCTCAGCACCCACACACTCAATGTCAATGGCCCTAAGAGTTGGTGAAGGCTGAGATCCTACTGTGTGGGTACAATAGTGGGAAATACACCCCGAGTAGAGCATGGGTGGACCTGGAAGAAGATATAGCCCCTCCCCTCAGATTGATGGGCAGGATGCATGGATCTTGTTTCTAACCCCTACACTGACTTTGAATTTGTTTAACCTCTATTATAGGTCTGAGACTACAAATCACCCTGGAGAGCCAGGGAAAGGGGAACATAACCCCACTGTCAGCCTCAGCAAAGAAACCCCACACACACACACACACACACACACACAAAAGCACAAGAGGAACGGCAATGCTAGCTAGCCGATGGAGGAAAGCCACATATATATTAGGTGTACAGTAGAAGGTTATTTCTCTAAGGAACCAGACAAACCATCATAGAATAGACCTGCTAAAGGCAAGAAGAATTTTAAAAAGACAGAATAGCAGCAGTGTAAGGAAATGGAAATACAGTTTGAAACAGGGCAGAAACAACAGAACCCAGCCTTGCTTGAGTAGAGAAACACCAATTGCAGTGGTAAGACAGGCGGACAATGAGCACCAGGACGAGAGGAGAGGAGTCAGTTGACGGAAGTCTCAGATGCCTTGAGATGAAGAATTTTTCTTTCCATTTCAAAGGGGAAAGAAAACTTTGTCAAAAGTAAAGAAGGTATCCAATCATGCATGCGATGGACCAGAGGGTGAGTCTGACATTAGAAGTCAAGTTACTGTGCTATTTTAGAAACTGGGTCCATTGATGATGACCACATTGTAACTAAAGACTTCAGCCCAGAGGACTTCTGGGAGTCCCCCCAAAATTAGGTCTGACCACTCACCCCAAAAAATCAAATGGAAAAGTAATGGTAGAAGGACAGTTGCCTATCATCCCTAGTCTTGCATTTGATTTCTGGGGCCTCTGGTCTAGTGTTCTCACTATCATATCAAGGTACAAACAGGCAAAGAGAAGAATAAAATCTCTGTAACCCACTGTGTACAAAGCCATCAAACATAACAGAAAATAGAAAAGTCTGGATGACAGGAGGGTAAAAGCCAGATAAATTTTCAAGCTCACAGAGCTTGGAAGGTCACTTAACAGAATGGGTCAGAGGCTCATTTGATAAAAAGCTATGGTCCCTTTCCCTAGAGGGCAATATTCCCACATACAAATGTTCAATGTCATACTGGGCAGCTCAGGACTCCCTAAAGTCTCCACCTTCTAGCCCTTCCAAGTTCTAGTGAATAAACTGCATTCAGTCAGGGACCCTAAGTGGACACTGGCAGGGCCTGGGATAATCCTGGCATCCAGAACCCTCTCCAAGGTCTCTTCCTGATTACCACATAGACTATCAATTCTGCTGATAGAAATGATGGTGTTGGAAAGGACATTATTTTGTAAAAAGAATTTCCTGCGCAATAGGAAAATGTCAAAGATGTAGACACAAATTTAAAGTTGGGGGGGGAGGGCAGAGAGAGTACGTATTCATGTATGTGTGTGTGTAGTCCTAGGATGTCACTATAAAGAGACAAACAAAATATACACCCTTTATAATCCTTTGGTGTCTCATTTTGCTTTTACTCTATAATAAATGTGGAGGGGAGTATCTTTCCAAATTCATTAACTAGGCTTTCCTTCCTCCTTCTCTTTATATAAATACAGACAAGTCTCAGTTTTTCCTATAGAGAAATGAGTCTGCCCTCGAACAGCAGGCCAGAATTATTAGTAAAACAAGGGTTAAATCTCTGTCCTTCCTAAGGCAAATTCAGCTTCAAACATCCATCCCAGACCCGGCTTTGTCTGCCATACTGAGGAGCTGAGAGGTCAGGGCTGGAACTCCCAACAAAGAAAAGACCAGTCTGGTCAAGGTGGGGGGGGGGGTTAGGGATGTTAATGAGATTGGAAGAAAGGGGAGGGTCCCTAGAGCAGCTTCAGGAAAGGCAGTGGAATCTAGCCCTGGGGCGGTGTGTAGAAGCAAGTTCTGCTTTCTTCAAAGGAAGAAAAAAGCTTGTAAATCCTTCCAACAAATTCACTGACAAAGAACAAAAGCTGTTGGGGAGCATCATTGCCATGCTGTTTGCATTCAAGATTCCCCTCAGAATGATATACACTATGAAGAACATAAAGCATGGATACAGCTATAGTCTGATAAAAGATAACCTGGGCACATATCTGGACCCACGGCCTATCTTCAAGAGGTACAAAGTTTCCTAACGCTCTCATTTCTTATTCTTTCTCTTCCCTTCCATCTTATTCCCTCCAGGCCAGCTGTTCTCAGGAGCATCATCAAGCTTTAATGGGCTCCCTTTTCTGCAGCACTGGGACTAGAACACAGATGACTGTACACAGTGTTCTGGTAACATCTATTGAACACTGGAAGAGAGAAGAGAACTGTGGACAGGGGATGGTACCAGCAGCAATGAAGGAACCAGAGGATTTCAAATATCTCCTTCCATCAAATCTTAACCCTTTTTAGGTTAGCATCTCTCACAAAATTAAGACTTAGGAACTCTAATAGCCCAACAGTTCTACTGTCAATGAAGATCACTACCAAGATTTTATTCATTTTTGTCTGGATAGGTTTTCAATTGCAACACATTATTTCTAATTAGGATTGAGTATATTTGACTATGTTGCTATTTACTCTATATAAATAATAGAAATCTATAAATACAATAACAAACATAGTGCTCTCTGTATATCAATGCCTATAGGCTATAAAGAAGTCTCCATTACAGAATTTAATAAACTAATTGATAAGTGTGAGAAATTAATTTGTAACACTGTGATCAATCCAGAAAAATAAAAATGAAGACAGATATATGGTCTAGTAAATAACAAACAAAATAAAATGAATAAAAGAATATGAACCATTCATTACAAAACTATTAACGTGTTAAGTTCTTCCAAACAAGGAAAACTCACCACAAAAGCAATTAAGAGGCAACATAGGGTCAGTGAGATGGCTTGATGGGTAAAGGCAACTACCATAAAGCCAGATTCCTGGAGTTTGATCTCCAGGACCCACATGGCAGAGGAGAGAGCCAAGTCCTTCGGGTTGTCCCCTAATTGCGACACATGCGATGACATGCATTCATGGGGCTGGAGAGATGGCTCAGCACTGGCTACTCTTCCAGAAGATTCGGGTTCAATTCTCCACACCCACATGAGAGTGCACAACTGTCTGTAACTCCCATTCTAAGGAATCCAATGTCCTTTTGGCTTCTGTGGGCACTGGGCACACAAGTAGTGCATAGACATGCATGCAAGTAAAATACACATTAAATAATAATTTTTAAAACACAGAAATTTTTAAAGATTTGTGTGCACATGTGTGTGCATGCACATTAATTAACTAATTAGTTACTTAATTTAAACTGTTTTGAAGGAAGCAGCTCTTCCTGATCCATTTGCAGGACACTATACAGACAACTGTCCACCAGCTGCACTAAGGAGCACCATGATTGAACTGACACCCCAAAGGACTATTCCAGTACTACCACAATAACAATTCCTTCTCCAAAGCCCCACGGTAATCATTTACTTGCTTCTTTATTTATCATAGCTACACTCACTCACAACTAAAGTTTAACTCTTCAACCATCTTGATACAAGCTAACAATAGAAAAGACATGAGTAAATGGATCAGCTGTTTTCCCTCTGAAACTGTTTCCCAGACCCCTGTGCTTCTAAACAACCAAGTTCAGAGTCTGACAGGTGTTAACCAGTAGGGTGATCTAGGCCAACATAGCAATTCGTCATCAGCCTCAGCTGGCTAACCACTGCTGGTCTCTGTGATCTTGAAGAGGAGGGGAAAGAAACAAAGAATGAAACAAGGTAAACTGGTTCTCATTCTTATCATTGAAAGTCTCACTGAGACATAGTAAAATGATTTAATGGTTTCTTACACTTGTACCTGTCAAGTATCAATAGTTAATGCCTTTGAGGAGGAGGAAAGCAAATTCCCTATAACTTTGCAGCCTCCTCACTGGACTCTTGTTCTTGCTGTTTACTAATAGGCCATGTATATAGTAAGTACTCAACAAAAGGTTTGTAGATAGGCAGAATGGCACATACCTATTCTTAGGGTCCTTTCTTCAGAATTCATAGTGATAAAATTATATATTTAATCACACACACACGACATCCATCTAAAAGCTCCTTGAAGGCAGGTATCTAATTATCTTTTTATCCCCAGTTCTTAAGAAAAGTTTTGTGTATGTGTAGTGTTTATCTAATAATGTTACAAATAATCAAAAGAAAAAATGTTACAGATCTCATATGTCCGACAATATATGCATTCTATTCAATGCTTGTGCAGACAATGAACAGATCATCACTGGTCTTTTGGAAAAGATACAGAATTGATGTTCTCCTTTTCTCCTTTCAATGGGGTAATACTGTTGCCTAGAAGGAGCTACACAATTAGGATCAGGTCTTCTGGTCTTGTTGCAACTAGGTTGAGCCACCTGTAATTCTTTGTCAATAGGATGCCAATAGATATTGTGTACATCACTTACATTCCAAGAAATTAAGAGCATCCCTCCTTCATATTCTTACTTTCTGGCTCTATGTAAAGGATAAAGTCATGAGATCTGGTGGACGAAAGACTCATAGGTTAGAGCCTTCGTCTCTAAATCAGTAAGTGGAGAAAAACCAAGTGAACTATTAACAAACTTGTCTGTTCAAGGAGCAAGAGGTAAGTATATATTATGTTAACTCATGAAATTTGAGAGGTTATTTTTAGAACATTTAACCCTGCTCAATCTAGATCATCAACCCTACAAGAAAAAATATTTAGGTGTCTTAAAATCTGAGATTCAGGTAAGTTAAGCAAGTTGGCCAAAATGACACCTCAGTAGAAAAGCTGAAGTTCAAACTAGATCTATCCAACACTGAAGTCTTTAGTCTTTTGAGTGGGTTATACCGCCACGGTAATTTAGTGTTGGTGAGAGGTCTATGAGATCACTAATCTTTTTTTTTTTATTTTTTTTTTTGGTTTTTCGAGACAGGGTTTCTCTGTGTAGCTTTGCGCCTTTCCTGGAGCTCACTTGGTAGCCCAGGCTGGCCTCGAACTCAGAGATCCGCCTGCCTCTGCCTCCCGAGTGCTGGGATTAAAGGCGTGCGCCACCAACGCCCGGTTGAGATCACTAATCTTGTACACTACACCAAGTGCACACTAGGCCACATCATGTCTTCTAAATTTCTCTATGATCCAGATTAACAGTAAGGTCCATCTAGGCAGGGTCCATGGCAATTTTGTTCATTTGCTGGTATATTCAGCATCCATGATAATACCTGGCATCTAATACATGACAATTCATTAGATGGATGGAAAAGAGGGAAGATGGATGGGAAGGATGGAAAGGAAGTGCTACTGAAAACACTGGGTCAGAGACACAGTCCTTGAGAGGTGTCTCATGCTTGAGTCCTATACCCATGAACACCCAAGCAGAACTAAGTAGACTCAGTGAGGGTAAAGAGGAGCACATGAAGTTGGGAGGGGAAGTGGCAGGGAGATAGGGAAGGAATTCAAGGGGACAGAATGGGAGGTCAATTTAATCAAAACACATTACATGCATGATGCATGTATGAGAGTAACAAACAAGAAATCTGGTAAAAGAACACCAACTTCCTAGTCCACACTCCCCCATCCCCCCACGCTCCTGCAATAAGAGCCAAGGACAGTGAGAGCTTCACAGACTTTAAATTACACCTTCTTTCCTGGTTCAGATTCCCCTGTGAAGTCTCTCAGCTTGTGATGAATCTATAAATTTGCACTGGTGAGTTTCAGGAAACAAACGCATCTTTAAAAAAAACTCCAACATTGCTCTCTTCTCTCGAGCAGTAATCAATTCAACATTGATGTTCAAACTGAAAAGTCCTCAGAAAAAGATATGCTCTTTTATGACCCTAAGATTATATGAAAAGAGGAAAAAATGGGCAAGTGGCCAATATAACGAAACGATCCAATGGCCCATGTCTAACCAATGGGAAAAGACATTGATACCTACACCAATTATGAAAGATGTGACCCCAGGCAGTTATCTGGGTATTAACCCAACTGACATTTTTCCCTTCTACTCACTTCTAAAGACTAGACCACCCCATGCAAAACTGGGCTCAAACCAGGCTTCAGTGTTCCAGTCTCCTGTGTCTACTCCATCCATACATTCTGCTCCAGTCAAACTGCTCTGCTCCTGAGTGTAAGAGCTATGTCTAACTTCTACTAACTTCTTCTTCCACCACACTTCCACAAGACTGAACACTA
>CABHPH010123671.1:0-21085 GCA_902168325.1 Peromyscus nudipes
CCGATCAGGCCGCGGTGGGGTGTACCCGGCGAGGGTGTGTGGCCAGGGTGACGGAGCGGCCATCGCCCGGGGTCTAGAGGCTCCAACTTGGGGCCCCAGGTCCCAAAGCGCGGGCCTTTGTCGCTGCGACCCGCCAGTCCTTCCCCCCGCTCCCGTACCTGCGACGGTCCCCGGATGTGGGCCCCGGGAGGGGACAGGTAGCTCCCCAGAGGCCGCTATGCACCTGCGCGACGGAGGCGGGCCTGCTGGGACTTACCTGCCGGAGGTGTTTTCCCTTTTCTAAGACTCATGACTAATGCCATGTTATTGTAGGGAGGACAGATACAAGGATAAACTGTCAGGACCTTTAAAAAAAAAATCCCGTAATCTTTCCATTCTTAAGACTTCGCTAGTTAAAAATTGTGCATATTTGTGGTTTCGTAAAACAAGTAGATTTATATCGTGATCCAACATTCATAAAGGAAGTTTTCCACTTCCTTTTAGGCTTGTGTGTGTGTGTGTGTGTGTGTGCGCGCGCGTTTGCATGAAGTCAACTTGTGGGAGTCAGTTTTTCCACCACTTCGGTCCAGGGACTCGAACTCAGGTGGTCAGGGACCCTTATCTCCTGAGTCACCGCGCCGCTCTCCTTTTCGCTCTTTATTCTTTGGGAACTGTACTTAGACGGTGACGGAACGGTCTGTAGAGAGAAGGACATGGAGTTTGACCCTAGGTGTTCTTACTGTAGAGTTTGCTGTGACTTTTGATTTATTTCTAGAATGGTGTCTGGAGGTGGAGACATCTGAACAAAGCACTGTGGAAAGAATTTGTTTCTTCCTCACTTTTTAAGTTAAATATAGTTTAGTTTTTGTTTTCTGGGAAGGATTTCATTCTCTACCAGCAGAGGTTGGCCAATATTCGTTAGTGACACTTTAAGTAGGTGCAGTTTAATCAATTTGTATTTTTCTAACTTCAACCTGGGGCTAAATTGTAGATTGAGGGCTGGGATGTAGAGTGCCTAGCAAACCCTGGGCTTGATTCCCTAACACCCCATAAGTCAGGTGTGTACCTGGAACCCCCAGCGCTGGGGAAGGAGAAGCTTGGCAGTTCAAGGTCATCTTCAGCCTGGTGTGGCATTGGGGTCCAGCCTGGGCTACCAGACCCCGTTTAATGAAGAAAAGATTGAACAGATACCTATTGGGCCCCAAGGTAGGCATTCCTTAACAAAACTGGGTAAGGGAAGGATAAGGCGGGAGGGACCATAGATCTCAGAATTGGAATTGTTGACCTGTTGGGGGAAAGATAAAGGAACTAGCAGATCAGGGTGTGTAGCAGGAAAGGAGGAAGACACTGGAGAGTGAGCTTCAGTTCTAAGCCCAGCACTTGGCAAGCTGAGGCTGGAGGGCGGTAGTGAGCCAGGGCTGTAGAACTAGACTCTTCCAGAAAGGGGTGGGGGCAGGGTGCTGAGAGAAGAAGGAAGGAAAAAGATTTATTTTAAATGACAGGGACATTAAAATGCCTCAGTGTGTCGCGTTACTCCTGAATTAAATTCCCAGACCCCACAGGTAGAAGGGGAGAACAGATTCCCCAAGTTGACCTCTGACTTCCACATTTGAACTGTGGCATGTATATGTATCCACAGAATATATAGATAAATGCACAGAGTAAATAGATAAAGGTTAGCTTTAGGGTTGGGGATTTAGCTCAGTGGGTTCGGTCCTGGGTTCAGTCCTCAGTTCTGAAAAAAAAAGAAAAAAAAGAAAGAAAAAAAAAGGTTAGCTTTAAAAAAGAAAGCCTGGTAGTCCAAAGGCAAGGCTGACCTTTTGAGGGCTGTATTTAAAGCTTTGTTTCTGGCTGGGCTGGTGGTACAAGTCCTAGCACTATGGTTGAAGATCTGGCAGGCAGCTCTCTGGTGGAAGAAGGCCTGGTCTGTAGTTCCAAGCCAGCCAGGGCTACATAGTTAGACCCTGTTTCAAAAACAGATTGAACCAGCCATAGTGGTGCATACCTGTGATCCCAGCCCTTAGGAGGCTGAAGCCGGAGGATTGTGAGCTTGAGACTAGCTTGGATTTCATAGCAAGACCCTGCCTCAAAAACAAATGCTTAAAAATTAAAAACAAATCCAACAACAACAAAATGGTCCATGGGTAGCAACCAACACCCGTAATCCTAGCACTCAGGAGGCCGAGGGCAAAGCAGCTCTAGTCTGGGGCCAGTGAGTAAAGGTGCTGTGGATCAGTCTAAAGACCCATGTTTGATCCCCGGGACTCATATAATGGAAAGGGAGAAAGAACTCTGTAAGTTTATCCTCTGACCTCTGTGCACATACCACAGGGGTCCCCGGTGCCCAGTAAGCTGATAAATATAATACATTTAAAAAGAAAGAGAATCTTGGGTTTGACACCAACCCGGGCTATCTCAACAACAATGGAATATAGGTCAAGGGTGTAGCTCACTGGGAGGGGCTCAGCTAGCATGAGTGGGGCTCCAGGCTGTATCCTCAGCACCGCCCCTAAGTGTTCTTCCCTTAGGGCCCCTCCCAGTCTGGGGAGTTCTTAGTCACATTTCCTTAATAAATCTTTTTGGTTTTTCGAGACAGGGATACTCTGTGTAACAGGCCGGGCTATCCTGGAACTCGCTCGCTCTGTAGCCCAGGCTGGCCTGGAACTCACAGAGATTCGCCTGCCCCTGCCTCCTGAGTGCTGGGATTAAAGGCTTGAGCCACCACCACCGGCTCCTTAAGGTTAGCTTTAGGGTTGGGGATAAACCTTAATTCACTCTGCTCCCCCCAAGATAAACACTACAGAAAAGTGGAAGTGGGAACAAACGGGTTAGACACTCTCGTGGCACAGACTGGAGAATGTGAGACACTCAAGCACTTACTTATATTATGGCTGAAAAGAATTCAGGGCTACATATTTCTCCTTTTTTTTTTTAATTTTATCTTTTCCATTTATTTATTTATTTTGGACTTTTATTTTATTTTATTTTTGAGACAGGGGCTCCCTACACAGTCCTGGTTGTCCTGAAACTCACTGTGTCAATCAGGCTGGCTTTGAACTAACAGAGATCCACCTGCCTCTGCCTCCAGAGTGCTGGGATTAAAAGAACGCACCACAATCAAAATTATTTATTTGGGGTGTGTGTGTGTGTGACATTTGTGTGACAAGGCACATGTGTGGAGGTCAGAGGACAGTTTGACAGTTCTCTTGGCCATGTGGGTCTAGAGGTTTGATTTTGGTCATCAGGCTTGGCGGCAGACCACTTTAACAGCTGAACCATCTCACCTCACCAATCCCAGGTCCACCTCTTCCTCTTCCTCCTCTTGTTTGTTTTGAGACAGGGTTTCTCTGTGTAGTCCTAGCTGTCCTGCAACTTACTCTGTAGACCAGGCTGGCCTCAGAACTCAGAGATCCGCCTGCCTCTGCCTCCCGAGTGCTGGGACTAACGATGTGCACCACCACCGCCTGGCCCAGGACCGTTTCCTAAAGGCATGATTGACTGAAGGAGTTGACAGTTGTAGCTACGTTTTAAACTGAACTTTTACAATTTTCTAGGCTGTGTCTGTGAAAACTACAAGCTGGCGACGAACTGTTTTTTGAATGAAAAAGGTGAATGCCAGTGTACGTCCTATGGTTCACCGCATACTGTCGTGTGCTCCAAATGTGAGTAAAAGATCCTTATTGCCTGGAAGTTTGATCTTGATAATACTTTTTAAATGAAGCACCTTGAGTTGAAATTTATAGGCTCTAGTCCCACTGTGTTATTTTGTGGAAATTATCTGACTCGAGGTTCTTATCTCCAGCAAGTAATTTGAGTGTGGGGAAAAATGGAAGGGAGCGTGAAATAATCTTTGGCCTGGGACTCTGACGTTAAATTAAAAAGTTTTCCGCGGTGCACGTGAAAACGGTAGTTATTTTTTTTTCAGTTTGATGTCACATTTTCTTTTCAGTGGCATCCAAATGTCTGGTGATGAAGGCGGAGATGTCTCACAGTAAGTCTGGGAGGAGGCAGAAACCTGATGGGGCCATCCAGGACAACGATGGGCTATACGATCCTGAGTGCGATGAGCAAGGGCTCTTTAAAGCCAAGCAGTGCAACGGTACCGCCACGTGCTGGTGCGTGAACAGTGCGGGCGTCCGAAGAACCGACAAGGATACAGAAATAACCTGCTCCGAGCGAGTGAGGACCTAGTGAGTGTTTTCTCTCGTTGCTGTTTTCACGCCCTTCACATGTTTAGTTAAATTTAGCTTTGGCTATGGACTAAGACTTCGTGGTTTGGAATTCAAAAGCGAGGAAGAGCTGGGCATGGTAATGCACAGCCCTGAGCCCCGAACTCTGGAGGATGAGGAGTTCAGGGCTAGCCTTGTCTCCATAGTGAGTTTGAAGCTATTCTGGGCTACTTGAGATCCCCTCTCAAAACAAAGCCAGAGAGAGGGAAAGGGAATGGAGTGATAAGTAATCCTGTCCCATCCCTCAAAACTGGTGGCACCAGTTTTGAGTTGAGTTTTATTGGCCCTAATCCAATTGTGTTAGTTTTATTGGCTCTAGTCTAACTGTGTGATTTTTGTGGAAATTATCTGACTCCTGAAGCTTATCTTTGGCAAATAATTAAGTGTGAGAAAATGGAAGGAAGCATGAAATGATCTTTGGCCTGACTGTGACTTTAAATTAAGGTTTTCCCTTATGCACAGGGGACGGTAGTTGTTTCTCGGTTTGACGTTACGTTTCCAGAACTGGTTTGTGAAGTCCCTGTGTAGACAGGTGGCTCTTAGGTTTCACAGAAATGTGGTGTACTGACACCGTTTTCCTTAACCTCTGGCCTGCATTTTGAAGTTGGATTCGTGTTAAGTGACTATGAATGACTTAAACTGTATTTGCTCATTTATTGCGTCTTAAAAATGAGCTATTTGGGCTGGAGACTTGAGGGGTAGAAGAGCTGGGGTCCATCCCTAGCATGGTGGAGGGGTTAGGAGAGAGGTCACTGAAAACAAACAGAAGCACTCCAGCTTTGCTTCAGCAGAAAAGACTAGCGAAGGCACAAGAAATTGGAAAGGTGTCAGGCCCAAAGCCTGCACTTCGTTACTTCCGACTTTCAAAGCCGCCTTGCGGACAATTGTTTCTCTTTCTCTCTCTCTCTCTCTGTCTCTGTCTCTGTCTCTCTCTCTCTCTCTCTCTCTGTCTCTGTCTCTCTCTCTGTCTCCCCCTCCCTCTCTCCCCCACATCACCCCTCCCCTCCTCTTTCTGACATGGTTTCATGTTGGAATCTTGCCTTGCCTCGAATCCAGGTCATCTCCTGCCTCTGCCTCCACAGTTCCACAGTGCAGGTTTGCACCCCAGGCCCGTCCTCCACAGTTCCACAGTCTGCACCCCCGGGCCCGTCCTCCACAGTTCCACAGTCTGCACCCCGGGCCCACCCGTTCTGTCTTTTCTCTGGAACAGGGCTCAGCATGGCCAGCTCAGCCTTGACTTCAGTGGCCTCGTGTGTTGTAATTGTCAGCAGCAGGTCAATGTTAGAAAGGGGGTTACTTCTGGGTGCGTTCTCTGTAAAGGGTATGTGAAGCCTATTTACCACAACACTTTACCTGTTCTGTTAGCTCTAGTTCTGTTTCGGAATTTGAATACTTGCCTCTTTGGAAAACAGCATAAAAGACTGAGTTACACACGGTTGCCATCTTGTCTTACAGCTGGATCGCCATCCAACTGAAACACAAAGAAAGAGAAAACCCCTACAACCTTCAGAGTTTGAGGACGTAAGTAATTACATGCATACTCGTGTACTTATGCACCTTGACGGGAATCCCGTGCGCACTATTGTGTTTATGCACCTTGACGGTAATTACATCTATACTAGTGTTATTATGTACCTTGACAGGAAAACTGCATAAGTTACCTTGTGTCTTTCTCAGTACTCATATCAGGAAATCATGATGTTTCTCCATTGTAAAGTTGCCATTTTCCTCTTTGGAATTTGTGAATGATCTGTTGGCAGATTCGTAGGTACTGTGTAAACTTGTTCTATTTCTCATCAAATTGACACTGGACAGCTCTGGGATCAAATGACTGACGCTGGCTTAAACCACTTACTGCTATGATAGTTACAAAATAACATTCAAATTGTATAGCCTAGCCACAGATGCATACCTTTAATCCCAGAGGCAGAGACAATCAGGTCTTTGAGTTTGGCCTGTATAGCAAGTTCCAGGTGAGCCAGAGAAACATAGAGGACAGGGGTTCAATTTCTAGCTACTAACCATACGTAGCATCACCTCCGGGGGATCCAGTGCCCTTTTTTGAACTCCTGGGGCACCAGGCAAATCCATGGTGCACATGGATTTTTTTTTTTTTTTTCGAGACAGGGTTTCTCTGTGTAGTTTTGCGCCTTTCCTGGAGCTCACTTGGTAGCCCAGGCTGGCCTCGAACTCACAGAGATCCGCCTGCCTCTGCCTCCCGAGTGCTGGGATTAAAGGCGTGCGCCACCACCACCCAGCAAAACCCTCTCTTAAAAAAAAAAAAATAATAATAGCCGGGTGGCAGTGACTCACGCCTTTAATCCCAACACTGGGCAGGCAGAGCCAGGTGGACCTCTGTGAGTTTGAGGCCAGCCTGATCTACAGTGCAAGATCCAGGACAGGCACCAAAAACTACGTGGAGAAACCCTGTTTCGGGGAAAAAAATAGTAATAATAATAATAATAATAATAATAATAATAATAATAATAGTCCTTGAGCTATCTGCCTAAAAAGTAGAGATTCTATTATTGTATGTTACAATTTTTTTTCCAAACAATACTTTTAAATTATTTGCAGTGCACTTCAGGAGACATTCACATCTCGATACAAACTGAATCCAGCATTTATCAAAAATGTTCTGGTAAGTTTTTTGTTTGTTTGTTTGGGTTTGTTTCTTGGTAAATGAGCTAGCCTTAGCAGCAAGTTGATAGGGTAGTATGGTTTATAAATGACAGCCAGTGACTCCCCATCCCTCACACAGGGTTTCTCTGTGTAACCCTGGTTGTCTTGGAACTCACTCTGTAGACGAGGCTGGCCTTGAACTCTGAGATCCGCCTGCCTCTGCTGGGATCAAAGGTGTCTGCCACCACTGCCTGAAACAGCCAGTGCTTTTTAATGGTAGCCAAATGAATTTTAGTAACAGTTTAAATCCTGGGCACTTAATATGGAATCCAAGTTGTTTTCTTCCATTGACTTTGAAAGCCTCAACTGCCCTTGAGGACCTGTACTATCTCTGACTAGGCCTGAATGGTGCTGCCCTGCCCTTCTTACCCTGGAGAGCCTCTCTGTGCTCGTCTTTAGCACATACTGCCCTAGGCTGTCCTTATCCAGTGTCTTCCTTTCCCTTCCTGTTACATTGCCCTGAGGAAAGTGAGTTAGGGGAGAAAGGGGTGATTTATTTCATTTTTAGGTCTATTTTACGTGTATGAGTGTTTGCCTGCGTGTGTGTATGTGTACCATGTGCACCATGGATTTGCCTGGTGCCCCAGGAGTTCAAAAAAGGGCATTGGATCCCCCGGAGGTGATGCTACGGATGGTTAGCAGCTAGAAATTGAACCCCTGTCCTCTGCAAGGGCAAAGGGCAACACGTGCTATTATTAACTGCTGAGCTGTGTCTTCAGCCCCCAAAGGGTTTATTTTAGCTCACAGATTAGAGTTATCACTGTGGGGAAGTCACGGTGGCAGGAACTTACGCAGCTAGCCCCATCCACGGTCAAGAGCAGAGAGAATGAATACATGCATGTCGTGGCCAGCTCTCTCTCTCTCTCTCTTCGTTCAGTCCAGGTGCCAGCCTGTGACATGGTGCAGCCCACAATCTGTGGGTTTTACCACCTCAATGAACATAATAAAGATAATCTCTACAGACCAGCCTGTAGATCAACCCAATCTAGACTGTCCCTCATTAAGATTCTCTTCTCAGGTGACTGGATGGTTTGTTCTGGTTCACATTGACAGCTAACCATCCTACCCAGCTAACCATCCTACCCAGTAGCCCTTGCTTCAACTCTTTAAAAAAAAATTGTTTGTAATGCTTTTTTATTCTCTTAGATAGATTGCAAGACCTCTCAAAGACTTTTTTCAATTGCTAGTGGTAAATTTAATTATTCATTAATGGAAAGAACTCCTGGTGAATGTAGATTATGGAAGATCAAATTCTAAACATTCTGAGGACTGTTGAACAAAGTTTGCATATATTTTAATTGTATTAATTTGTATTTTTCACTCCTCCCCTCCCCCAGTATGAGCATAATATTATCACTATTGATCTGATGCAAAACTCCTCTCAAAAAACTCAAGATGATGTGGACATAGCTGATGTGGCTTACTATTTTGAAAAAGATGTAAGTATAAACCATAATTTTTTTTAAAGCTTAGTATTTTGTTGTTGTTTGTTTGTTTGTTTGTTTGAGATAAGATCTCTCTATATAGCCCTATCTGTCCTGGAACTCAAGATATAGACTAGGCTCTCCTTGTAGTCACAGAGATCTGCTGGCCTCTGCCTTCCAAGAGCTGGGGTTAAAGACATATGCCACCATGTTCCTTTTTGAGACAGGCTCTCACACAGTCAAGGCCTCAAGCTCTCTGTGCAGCTGACCTTGGACTCCTGATCCTTCTGCTTCCGTCTCCTAAGTACTGAGCTCTAGTAAGAAAAACAGGGAAGTAGCCTTTCAGGAAAGGAGGTGATGTGAAATTACCCTTCCACAGATGAGCTTTACAAGGAGAGGGGGCCATGCAAGTCTGGGGGCTGTGGTTGGGCTATGAGGTAGGAGAGCATTATGAGGGATGGTGCATCATTCTGGAAGCCATGGGGTGGGAGAACATTATATACAGACTTGGTAAAACATTAGGTGTAAAGTAGGGCTGGAGAGACGGCTTAGCAGTTAAGAGCATGTACTGTTCTTCCAAAGGACCTGCATTTGATCCCTAGTGAGCTCATCAGGCAGCTGTCAACTGAAATGAAGTGAAGAATAATAAAAATAAATCTAAAGCAAAGAAAACGTAAAATGAAAGAATAGAGATATCTACCCTGGCTGGCATGGCATGAGCAGACCAACTCAAGAGCCAGAGAGCCAGAAAGAACCCTTTTATAACTTTCCTGGGGACTGGGGAGCCTGGCCAGAGCTCCAAGTTGGTTTGGGAGTGTGTCCAGACATCAGAGTTGTTTTGTGAGGAGCAGCAGAGGTGAGCAGAGAAGCACAGTTTCTGTTAGCAGGGGATACAGAAACCCAAGGTGGTCGAAAATCCATGCCTGGTGTCTTAGGGGGAGGAGGGGCAGCTAGGGGTCTGTGATGTAATAGTCCCAAGTGCTACGTTACAAGTGTGTGGCACTGTGACTAGTTTCTGCCATGCTGGGGACTGAACCCTGGACCCTACACATGCTAGGTGAGCGTTCTGCCAACCTCTAGCCCTTCTGACTCTTCTGTTTTAATCTTTGCTGTGTTAGGAACTGAACCCAGTATGTACCCAGGTAGGCTGGGAAAACCGCCTATACTAAGCTATGTCCACCTAGCTTTCTCTTAGAATTCTTATTTTCTCTTTGGTTAGTTACTACATTGGTATATATAGTCTCCGCCTATTATTCTAATAATTCCTATGATTAGGAGACGGTCTCCATGTGACTAATTTTTTAAATTCTGTGTGTCTGTGTGTATCTATATACACATTGATCCAAGTGCCTTCGGAGACCAGAGGCCGGTTGGACCCCAGAGACCTGGATTACAGTTGGTTGTGAGCCGCCTGCTGTGGGCGCTGAAACTGAACTCAGGTCCTCTTAAATGCTCTTCATCGCTGAGATGTCAAGTCAGTCTCCATTTTCAGAATGTTTAGGTAAAGGCCAGAGGTAATAGTACACACTACATCCTGGTATCTGTCTTCCTAGCACTCTGGAGACTGAGGCCGGGGGACTGAGCTCAAGACCAATTTTTTTATAAGCATATGTTTTTGTTTATTGTTTTTTCTTTTTTCTTTTTTTTTTCTGGCTTTTTGAGACAAAGTTTCTTTGTATAGTTTTGGTACCTGTCCTGGAACTCTGTAGCCCAGGCTGGCCCCGAACTCACAGAGATCCGCCTGTCTCAGCGTCCCGAGTGCTGGGATCAAAGGCAAGCGCCACCACCGCCCTGCTGTTTTTTCTTATTCTTTATTTTTTTTTGACAGAATCATACAGTGGCCTGGGTTGACCTAGAATTCATGGTAGAGGGTAGGCCTCCTGCTTCAGCCTAAGACCTAGGGTTACAAATGGAAGACGTAGTACCTGGCTAAACTTGTGTTTCTTTTAGTGAGATATTTTCCTCTGAGATTTACTTTAGAATACTTAAGGGTGTGGGAGATGAAGGGATAGAAGAAAGAGCGACGAGACTAAACGGTCCGTGTGTTGATATTTGCTAATCTGGAGGGGAGGAACACGGGCTTCATTACTACTAGTGTGTACGGCATTTTCCTGTAATAAATAGTGTCGCAACATTTCACTGGATCAGAGTGTTATCATTAAAACCGTAAAGACTCTTGGCAGTTTTTTCCTCCGGCATGTAATTGGTATGTAATTATTGGTGCCCATGGCTGATTCGTTGTTTCTCTCCATCGTAGGTGAAAGGGGAATCCTTGTTCCCGTCTTCGAAAATGGACCTGACAGTAAATGGAGAACAGCTTGAGCTGGACCCTGGGCAGACCATCATTTACTATGTTGATGAAAAGCCCCCTGAGTTCTCCATGCAGGGCCTCACGGCCGGTATCATTGCCGTCATTGTGGTGGTGGCATTAGCCATCATCGCAGGGGTAGTTGTGCTGGTGAGTATAGAATGAGCTGGGGCTCACTGGAGGAAGTCTTCTTAAAGGGATTGCTAAGAATCATAGCCATGGTGGAGGGGTGGAGGGGTGGGGGTCGGTGGGGAGAGGCGCACATCTTCAACCCCGGCACTCAAGAGGCAGAGGCAGGTGGATCTCTGCATTTGAGCCAGCCTGGTCTACAAAGGGAGTTCCAGGGCTACACAGAGAAACCCTGCTTGAAAAAAAAATCACAAGAAACAAACACAAGAACTATCCATGTTTGAAAATGTTAGTGAAGGTTCCTTTTTACAAAATAGTCACTTTCTAAAGTCAAAGGATTACTCACAAGAAAGACGCTTGCAGCTGAACACCTCTCAGCCTGGCCCCGCGGCCTTCCAGCAGCAGATGGCCTAGAGTTCTCTGTAAGGAATTCAGTGCTCCTGCCGGAACACAGTAGAATAGAGAACTCCCAAAATGTTTACTGAGCTGGGCAACACAACCCTTGTTTTTGTTTGTGGTGGCACTGGAGAGCTGAGCTCAGGCTGCAGCCTTCCAGGCTATCACTACACCACAGAGCTATGTCTGGCCCCAAACAACACAAAGCTTAAGTGAGGAAGAAAAGAATCAAAAGTAGCACATGTAGCAAAGACTCTAGATAAATAGCAACTTTGCACTGGGTACAATGGCATGTACCTGTAATCCCAGCATTGGGAGGCGAAGGCTAGGGTACTAGGGATCTAAAGAAGTGAGCTTTATCCCAGGGCCTTAAGTAAGGGTGCTTGGCATCAGGTAGTCTCATCAGTATATCAGAATTCACAAACCAATTTCAGTGGGATATGATGACATAGTTGTGTATTCCAAGCCCTTGAGAAGCTGAGGCAGGAGGATCAAGACTTTAAGGGTAGGGCCTGGAGAGATGGCTCAGTGGTTAAGAGCACTTGTTGCTCTTGGAGACGACCTGGATTTGGTTCCCAGAATCCACATGGGAGTTCACAACCTTCTGTAATTCAATTCCAAGGGATCTGACTCCTTCTGATCTTCATAGGTACCAGGTACTGGGCACCAGGCACACATGTACATAAAATAAAATAAATAAAAGTCTCGACTGGGGAGACATTAAGGCCAGCAAGATATTATCCTAAAAAGCCCCACTGCCCTAAATAAAGGAAAAGATAGATTTGAAGGTGCATGGCAACTTGATTTCCAGCTCAGTATTGTTACCACACTTGGTTCCCTCTGATAAGAAAGAAACACTGGGGCTGGAGAGATGGCTCAGAGGTGAAGAGCACTGGCTGCTCTCCCAGAGGACCTGGGTTCAATTCCCAGGAAGCACAAGGTAGCTCAGGTCTGGCGCCCTCTTCTGGCGTGCAGGCAGAACACTGTATACATAATAAATAAATAAATCTTAAAAAAAAAAGAAAGAGAAAACGGAAGAAAAACAAAGAAAGAAGGAAGGAAAGAAAGAAAGACAGAACTCCTATTTTACCCTACGGGGGCTGGCTATATTATCTACTCATATGGGACAGGCATGTTGGGGCATGGGAGCATGAAAAGAGTTGGGCCACTGTGTTCAAACATGAATTCCAGGTGGGTTATTGGATAGAATGGAAGAAGATAATCTCAAAGGAAATTAGTATAAGGAATGTTGATATTTTGCAGTAAAAGAAACCATGTAATGCAAGAAGCTTAAAATCCATAAAGGGATATATATTAATACATAAATTCAGCTTTGTGGTACTAGGAATTAGATTTTAGGGCCTCTTATAGTGGGGAAGTGCTTTGCCACTGGGCTATCTCAGTGTCCCCAACTGTTACTTTTCTATTGGTGGGACAAAGCACTGAGCAAGGCAACTTATAAAGAGAAAGAGTTTATTTGGGACGCTTGCTGAGAGTTTCAGAGAGTTCCCCATCATGGTGGGGAGCATGGCGGCAGGCAGGCAGGAGTGGTAGCTGAGAACTTACGTCTGATCTACAATCACAAGGCAGAGAGAGAGAGAGACAGAGACAGAGATGACATGGGCTTCTGAACCGTCAAAGCCCAGTGACACACCTCCTTCAAGTCCACACCTCCTAATCCTAACCAGACAGTTCCACCAACTTTGGACCAAGCATTATTTTCTTACATGTATGTGTGTGTGGTATGCTTGAGTGTATGTGTTCACATGTGGGGATACATGTGTGTACAAGTGCCCATACACTTGTATGCCGTGCATATGGAGGTCCAAGGTTGATGCTGTGGCTTTCCACTTTACTCTTTAAGGCATGCTCTCCGTCAAACCCAGAGTAGGCAGATAATGGTAAGGCTGGCCAGCCAGCTTGTGCTTTGCCTGGGGATCTCATCTCTGCCTTCGAAGGCCAGAACTTCAGGGCTCTTTCCACCCCCACCCAGGTTTTTTGTGGGTTCTGGGGATCCGAACGCCAGGCCTGTGGCCTGTGCTGGAATTACTGTAGCTGCTGAGCCATCTCTGCAGCACCAGTTTTTACTCTGTGTGTGTTTGTGTGGGGGCGGGGTGGGATGGGGTGTTCGTGGTGTGTGCCTGTGTGTAAAACGGTTTGTGGGTACACTGCCCTTCAGTACCCTCATGGATGGAGGTCAGAGGTCAACACTGGGAGCCTTCCTCTGTACTTTCCCATTTTTTTATTTTATTATTTTTATTTATTTATTTAGGTTTGTTGAGTCAGGGTCTCGCTACACAGCCTTGGCTATCCTGGGACTCACTATGTAGACCAGGCTGGCCTTGAACCATCTTCTAATTTTTGAGATAAGGTTTCTCTCCGAAGTTGGAGCTCAGCATTTCAGTCTCTATTTCCCAGCACTAGGCTTGCAGGCACGCACAGCCACACCTGGCTTCTTTACAGAGGTCCTGGGGATAGAACTCAGGTCCTCATGCTTGCCTAAGAAGTACATTACTCACTGAGCCGTCTCCAGCCCCTTGTGTGTGTGTGTGTGTGTGTGTGTGTTTGTTTGTTTGTTTTCTCCAGACAGGAGTCTACCCAGGCTGGGATAGAATTCCTGGGTTCCACTGATCATCCCATTCTCTGGGACTATAGGAGTGTGCCTCTATGTCCAACTAACATTAAACTTTTTAACATTTTGGGTTGGGCTTAGTGGCTCTCACCTGTAGTTCTCATTCTCAAGGGGCTGAGGCAGGAGGATTGAGAGTGAGGTTGGCTTAGGTATTTACCAAAAGACAAAAAAAAAAAAAAATCACATTTTCATGGCACAGATACTGCAAAGAATAGAAATGGACGGGTGTGGTGGCGCACACCTTTAATCCCAGCACTCTGGAGGCAGAGGCAGGTGGATCTCTGTGAGTTCCAGGACAGCTGGGGCTACACAAGAAACCCTGTCTGGAAAACACAACAAAAACAGAAATAAGTTGGGGAAATGTATATGATGCATAAAATGAAATGGATGTTATGCATCACATGTAAAGAATTCTTACAAGTTGATGAGGGATCCTACAAAAAGGATCGGCAGCAGAGCATGCCGTGGGCAGGGCACTGTGCTCAGGCCTGGTCACAGTTTAATCCTGATCTCACAAGGAGGCAAATGAGAACTGATGCCCGAGAGTTGTTCTCCAACCTCTCACACACACAAAATGGAAATGAATGCCACAAAGCTAGACAGGGTGGCATGTACCTGTAATTCCAGCAAGGTGGCTGAGGCAGGAGGATTGTGAGGTCAAGGTTCAGGACTAGCCTAAGCTACATAGCAGGGCCTTGTCTCCCTTTAATTAAAGATTAGTGGGGTTGGGGATTTAGCTCAGTGGTAGAGCGCTTGCCTAGCAAGCACAAGGCCCTGGGTTCGATCCTCAGCTCCAAAAAAAAAAAAAAAAAAAAAAGATTAGTAATAAGTAGGGATTGGTGATTTATAAAAGAGGAACTTCAGTTGGCAAGTAAACACCCAGAACAGACAGAAATCTAATTGTCACAGAAACCGAAGTAGAAATTTTTAATAAAGAAGCTTCACTGACTGGTAGCACACACTTTCAATCCCATCGCTCGAGGAGACAGATCAGAGTTCAAGGTTAGCCTGCTGGTCTCCATAGTGAATTCCAGGCCAGCCAGGGCTACGTAATGAGATCCTGTTTTGGGAGAACCAACCAACCAACCAACCAAAAGCCAAGAAACACATTCAGGATTATGTATTGATGTTATCTGAATAATTTAGGAAGCAATCTCAGTGTTCATTACCTGGAGAATGGATGGGTAAATGCGTATATGGGGCATTTTATCTGCTTTCAGTTAGAAGCCTTTGCTCCAGAAGGGTACTTACGGTATTGATATAGTTGTTCAAAGAACTGGTACTGTATGACCAGTTTTTAGAACCCCCAAATTTGTATACGCGTGCCTACATGGGTTTGAGGCACCTATGTTCATTTTGGCCACTTTTGTTTGAGTAGTATTTTCTAAAAGAGTAACCATTTTTCTTCCAGGTTATTTCTACGAGGAAGAAATCAACAAAATATGAGAAGGCGGAGGTGAGTGGATAATGGGCAATGCTGAATGTCTTACTCCCAGCAATCGCTGCCCTTCCCTAGATACTGACAGAAGACGTTTTCACCGAAATCCTTCTCGCTGTCTTAGAGACAGTCTTGGGATGAGCACTTACCTAATTTTGAGTTCCATGACAGGCCACTTCCTACTGCTTTCTGCTTCCTAGATGAGCGCTATACAAACCTGTTGCTTTAGTTTCGACGCATTTGGAGCCTTGTGGAGGCATATTCTAGTGGAGCAGTGTTGGAGAAACTCAGTATGACTGCTGTTTTCCTATGTCTCTACCAGTTTATAAGAATCACAGAGCCGCTTGGCGGTGGTGGCTCAAGCCTTTAATCCCAGCACTTGGAAGGCAGAGGCAGGCAGATCTCTGTGAGTTCGAGGACAGCCTGGTCTACAGAGTGAGATCCAGGACAACTACACACACAGAAATGAGAATCTCTGTCTCAAAAAACCTAAAAAAGAAGAAAAATCAGTTAAGATGAACTTAAGTTGACCTAGTAAATCTGTTAGATGCTAACTAGTCACAGACGATGGTGAGGAAATTGGTAATTTTGAATTTGTCCTTGAACTCCGAGGATAATGTGTGTGTGTGTGTGCACACTCACCAATTCTGGTACGTCTCTTGATTTGTAGTCATGTATGTATCACTTCCTAAGAAAATAACAAAGGAAAGAGAGAGATGGGTGGGGCATGCTGCTGCATACTTGTAATCTCAGTACTTGAGCTAGGAGTGTATTCCCTGTGAGTTCAAGCCCAGCACGAGTATCGCTGTGAGTTTGGGTCAGGCAGGACTAGAGTGAGACCCTGCCCCCAAACAACAACAGGAAAGAGTGTTGGTGCCCCTGCACTTGTATTTCCAGCACCTGGTAGGTAGTGGTAGGAGGTCAAAACCACGGGGGGAGAACCAGGCTAGGCTGCATGAGACTCTGTCTCAAAACAACAAATAAAAGAGAGAATTAATAATCTGACAGAACCAGAAAGTTCTGAAGTGTCTCCCAGTGCCGTAGCTTGATCGCGTTCACCTGGCTCAGTCAGCGCAGGACTGACCCTGAATTGAAGTGTAATACTCGGGCAGAATGGCAGTGTGTTAGAAGAACTGTAAGATTTGAGTTTGACCGGGCGGTGGTGGCGCACACCTTTAATCCCAGCACTCAGGAGGCAGAGGCAGACGGATCTCTGTGAGTTCGAGGCCAGCCTGGGCTACAGAGTGAGATCCAGGACAGGCGCCAAAGCTACACAGAGAAACCCTGTCTTGAAAAACCAAAAAAAAAAAAATTGAGTTTGACCGCTTATCAGCTAATCAAGTGCCAGAACTTCTGTACATCTCCATTATCTGCAAAATGGAAAGTGCAAACCTCTCCCTCAGGATTTAACCAAGCACTCTGTCACATGCTGGCCCTGTGCTTATCTCTTGTGAGATGTTTACCAATGATGGTAGTCAACTTCGTTGTCTCAGTCAGCCTGGAACTAAGGCTTTTGGTCTGGGAGGCCACTTAATTCTGTACTTCAGTTTCTTTATGTGTAAAATAAAAGACTGCGTCAGGTGTGGTGGCTAACACTTGAAATCCCAGCATTCAGGAGGCTGAGGCAGGTGGATCACCTTGAGTTGAAGGCCATATATATTGAGTTCCAGGTCAGCCAGGGCTACCTAGTGAGTCCTTGTCTTAAAACTTAAAGATGAGCGGTGGTGTCCCACACCCTTAATCCCAGCACTGGGGAGGCAGAACCAAGCGAATCTCTGTGAGTTCGAGGCCAGCCTGGTCAACAGCAAATTCCAGGACGGCCAGGTCTAGGTCTATGCAGGGAAACTCTGTTTTTTTTGGGGGGGGAGGGAACAAACAAACAAAAAACCTTTTTCTGAATGAACAAAGAATTGAAAGTTACTTACATTTTCTTGCATGTCCCTTTTCCTTCAGATAAAGGAGATGGGTGAGATACACAGAGAACTCAATGCCTAACTGCTCTGCTTTGAGAATGAAACCACCAGAAGGGGAATTGGCGAAAGACCTCAGACGGCAAATGTATAAATATGGGACAAGACCTCTAAAGGATTTCTGTTTTGTTAGTTATCATCACATATTTGTAATAATGAAATTTGTACTTATAAATACAAGCAGCTTGTCATTGGCATTACCAATCTTAAAATTAGACAAATGTCTTATGTGCAGGGGTGGGGTGGGACTCACAACTTAGCCTGCATAGTTAAAATAATTTATGCTTAATATTGAAGAGTGTGCGTCACAAACATTCCTCAGTAGAATATGATGACTAGTCTCATTTTCTGATTAAAGCTGAGTTTCTATATACCTGAGTCTTGTACATAATAAACTTTTTTTAATGAAATAAAACATTTTTAAACTGAGTTTTCCAAGTTTGTTTGAATCAAATTTCCTAGCATATGCATATATGAGATAATAAATTTTTAAATGATCAGGTACTGCAAAGTGGCACCAACCTGTAATTCTTTTTCTTGGGGGGTAGATGCTGTGGGGTCCGAGGACACACTGAAGGAAGACCCCAGACTCAAATAGTATGCAAGAGCAAAGAGCGTTTATCATACCATCATGAGTATGGGGTCGTTCACCTATACAAAATGAAGACGACCTTGAGATGAGAGTGCAGGCTTCTTTTAAGCACCGCTAAGGGGAGTTTCAGGGTCATACATAATTGGTTAAGCATGCAGAGGTTACATTAGTATATTTCTAATTGGCTGAGGTTTAGTCTTATCATTTTTGGACACATCTGCACAAGCTTGGCTGTGACTCAGAAGGGGGCTGCTGGGTTTGTCCTTGAGATACCGTGACGCTGACTTAGACCCTCTGTGTTTATCCTCTTCCTCGACCCTGAATGTAAGGACTGGTAGATAAATGGCCCTTTGTTGGGAGAGACACCTGTTTGCCCTCCTCAGAGGACTGGAACCTAAATTCAGTTGTGAAAGTGGAGAGTTGAACCACTTCAATGCTAGAGAATTAGGGTTTGATGTGTATCTTCTGCTACATATCCACTTAAGGACTTACTGGCCTTGGCTATCTGAGATCCTATCTGAAAGAAATAAAAACCAAAACATAAAAAACTGATAATGTGTTGTGGCTCATGCCTATAATCTCAACACTTAGGAGACTAAGGCATGATTGTTGTTTTGAGGCCAGCCCAGGCTAAGTAGACAGTTAGTTTGCGGCTACACAGTGAGACCCTGACCATCAATAACATTCTGAGAGCTGAGGTGGGGTTGGTGGGGGGAACGTTCAGTGGTGGTACGTGCTTAGCATGTGAGAGGCCCTGGGTTCAATTTGCACCACTAGGAAGCATGCTACAGTTTTACCACAAGCTGGGGCTTTTCCTGAGTACTTACACATACAGGACGTGAGACCACCTATCGTGTAGGTCTTCACTGAAAACTACCTTAATAGGCATGTGTGCACACAGAAAGTGGGCGGGGCTGCAGCAGTCATCACTGCTGACCACTGATGTAATGTGAGCAGCTGCCTCAGATTCCTGCCACCATGATGGACTTGAGCCAAAGTGGACCTGCCCCTCTATAAGTCGCTCTTGTTGGGTTTTGTTGTAGCAATGAGAAAAGTGACTAAAACTTGTGTTTTTTCAATGTTTCGGAGAAAACAAAATCATAGTAATGCTACTTAGCATATGAAAATGATGTGAAATATAAGCAAAGCCTTTTGGGACACAACTACAATGGTTCAGGCTGACTCCTGTATAGTACTGGGGAGAAAGCTATTCACAGAAAGTGTCTCACTTTGAATACCGCAGGCGTTCTTCAGACAGGGTCCTACTTTGATCCCAGCTTCGGGAAGCAGAGATGCTTGGATCTCTGAGAGCTTGAGGCCAGCCTGGTCTACATACCGAGTTCCAGGCCAGTCAGCGAGAGAGGTACCTTACTCCATAGACCCTTTCTAAAAAATAATTAATAATGCTGTGGGACGGTCTTTCTGTATACTGTGAATATGTGTTGCTCTCATTGGTTGGTAAATAAAGCTGTTTGGCCAATAGCCAGGCAGAATAAGGTTAGGCAGTACATTGAAACTGAAGACAGAGATGAAGAAGGGCGGTGCTGAGAGACTAGCCAGCCAGCTGCCCAAGAACAAGATGCCACGTGGCAATAAATAGACAATTAGAAATGGGTTAGTTTAAATGTAAGAGCTAGCTAGTAATAAGCCTGAGTCATTGGCCAAACATACTTTTTTTCTTTGTTTGTTTTGTTTTGTTTTTCGAGTCAGAGTTTCTCTGTGTAGCTTTGCGGCCTTTCCTGGAACTCCCTCTGTAGTCCAGGCTGGCCTCGAACTCACAGAGATCCACCTGCCTCTGCCTCCCGAGTGCTGGGATTAAAGGTGTGCACCACCACCGACTGGCCAAACATACTTAATATAAGTCTTAGAGTGATTATTTGGAAGCAGCTGTGGAACGGGGCGGGACAGAGAAACTCCGGTTACAAAATTAATAAATGGCATTCTATGAAATTCCACCAGCGGGTGCGTTGAGGGCCCTTGGATAAGCTGCTGGCTGTGAGTGCCACACATACTGCTGGAGCTGGATGATGAAGCAGCCGCAGGCCTCTTGCTGGGGCTCTCTAGTGCCCTCTGCTGACACAGCTTCATGTTTACTTGCACAAACCTGGCCTAAAGGGCGAATTCGGAACTGGTACATTATTTAACCCACTGCTTTCTATTCTGAAGCTACTGCTAAGGTCAGTGTGTCCTATGCATGGCCAGTACATCCTCTCCAAGGCCTACCTTGGGGATACTTGTCCCATTGCCTACCCAGTATGTTGTCTATACATTATCTTCGGTGGCTCCTGGTGATTTTCCGCTCTTACCAATTCTGAAATGCTAACGTTTCCAGGATTTGTCTCTCCTACTGGGGGGTTCTGTCCATCTCCTTGCCTCAGTCACCTGTCATCTAAGGCTAGGTAGAGGGAAACAATCTCCATTTCTCACCTTCATCCTGACTTCCAAACTGCTTCACACAACTAGCCTTCAGGTATCTCATTACCTTCCTCTCTTCACTTCTGGGATTGGACTCAGGCCTTGTGTGTGTGAGTCAGGTGTGCTACCACTGAGCTATATCCCTGGCCTGTTTCCTCTCAACCATTTCATGGCAAGTGGGGCCTGGGGGCGCAGACCGGTAGCATTTAGGACAGAGAAGCAAGATGGTCCCTGGGAAGTTACAGCCCCTTGGGTTTTCACTGTGAACTCCAGGGCTACCTAGTGAGACCTCCCCTCAAAAACAAAACACTAGCACAGAACAAAAGCAAGGACCTGTTGATTGCGTCACCAAGAAGCGAGTCCCCAATTCTCTATAACCTACATTTTTTTTCAGTCACTAGACGTCATTCTTCATCAGAAATACATGTTCCTCTAATCTGTCTTCACTGATCCCTTTGCGACCAATATAATTTTCTCTCTATTGTCCTGTGTAAACACGTGTGAAAAAAGGTGGTGTTCAATTTTGAGAAAAATCTCTGGAAAATACATGAACGTTCTTTCCCTTCATTAGCCTATCCTTTGTCCCTAATTTTTTACCCCATATTTTCACTTAGTTTTTAGGTAAGGTCTCCCTGTGTAGCCCTGTATGGCCTTGAACTTGCAACAATTCACCTGTCTTTGTGTCCAGAGCAATAGGATCACAGGTGTGGACCATTTACTTTTGGTTGATTTGATTTTCTTTTGGAAACAGGATCTTATTACATAGCCCAGACTGTCCTCAAACCCCTGCCTCGGCCTCCTGAGGGCCACACGCTCAGCTTCCTCTTACCCTGTGTCTGTGACCTTCCAGCCCCAGTGGTTTGAGAGCTTTCTCCTCCTCCATTTTTGTTT
>CABHPH010123674.1:1425-34239 GCA_902168325.1 Peromyscus nudipes
TAGATAGTGGTTTTGTCTTCTTTTAGTTTTTTTGTTTTTTGTTTTTGTTTTTGTTTTTCTCAAGACAGGGTTTCTGTGTAGCGCTGACTGTCCTAGAACTCGATCTGTAGACAGGCTGGCCTCGAACTCACAGAGATCCACCTGCCTCTGCCTCCTGAGTGCTGGGATTAAAGGTGTGCGACATCACCACCTGGCTCCCTTGCTTTTCTTGGGGTGTGGTCAAATGCCTAGTAGCAGTTTAAAGCCACTATGCCCAGCTTTGATTGTTTTGTAGCACACACTGGCTTCAAGATTCTTGGGCTCAAGTAAGCTTATTCCTTCGCCTCCCGTGGTCCAGAATCACAGAAACTAGAAGTGGGCCTGGTGGAAGGCCCAGCTTGAATTAAGACCTGAATTTGGTGCAGAGACTGGAGAGTGCTCTTCAGGCAGCAGGGAGAAGGACAAGTACCAGGGCACTTGTGCAGTGAAGTCAAGAGTGGCTGGAGGAACTGAGGGGTAGGGAAGAAGGCAGATGGCACAGCTGTGAGGCCCTGGGCAGGAAGACACAGGCTTTGTCATGGGGTAAATGGGCAAGGAAGGAGCAGCGACTTAATGCCATCAGTGGGAGGGCTGGGGATGCCTGAGCCCTCCCTGTAAATGACATCATGGGGAGCTCAGCTTCAGCACAAGGGACAGCGCCAGGGTTGCTGCCTGGAGATCGGAGAAGCGGCCGCACAAGGGGCGGGGCCGAGAAGCCCAGGGCGGGGACTCCGTGAGAAGCTGGCTGAGTTCCCAGCGTGGGAAAGTCCAGGAGTTACCTAGGAAATCCTGAGCAGGGAGGAGCGGTGGTGAATTGGGTTAGAAGAGGTGTGTGCAGAAACTGCCTGGGAGGATCTCCACGCACTTGCATTCTGTCCAGCCATAGGTGACTGGTGTTCTGTCCTCACTTACCCGGGGTTCCTGTGGATTCCATGGAGTCCCCCCACACACTGATTAGGAGAGGAGGCTGGCATGAGAAGGCAGAGGGGTCCAAAACAGGCAGGGACTAGATACAATTCTGGGTTCAGGGAAAAGCTAAGAACTTTCAGAAATGTAGAATTAAGTTCCAGGACCAACAGTGAAATGGTGCTTAGGACCATGGATTCTGGTAGGTGCCATAAGTGTTCCTGGACCCGGTAAGCCTGTTTAGCCAGCCAGGGTGGAGGTGTCCATGACAATCCACAATGCCTAGGTGCCACAGCAGATGAGCCAGGGTGCCATTTCTTGGGTGGTGGTGAAACCCGGGTCAAGGAATCATAATCACCATAGCTCAGACAATTCTGCCTCACAGAAGTGAGTACTGGCCCCTTTTTCAAAATGCCCACCTTGAAGTTCTTCAAAGATAAAAAGTTTTTAAAACACCTCAGGTCTCCCTCAAATCCAAGAGGGCTTTCAATTTCAGAACATTCCAGAACTTCAGCACCTCCTGGCCTGCAATCCTCTTTCTTGTCTTCCAATGCCCCTGACCTTGCTCCACAACTACTAAATTAGTCACCCAGGTCTTCCCAGCTCAGATCCCTCAGTGATCCATTCCATGGCCCTAGGACAAGGGTTACAAGATGCCCTTGGCCTGGCATCTGATGACCCCTGCCCCACCCCCCCAGTCACACTGCTCACCTTTCCCTTTTGAATAGGTAAGGCTTCAACCTATGCCCAAACCCAATTGTTACTCTGCCTGTTCCGTCATCCTGGTGCTGTGGAATGTCTTTCTGTATACTGTGAACATGTGCTGCTCTGATTGGTTGATAAAGCTTCACTGGCCTATGGCAGGGCAGGATAAATTTAGGCAGTACATTCGAACGGAAGGATAGTCAGGGAAGTCACCAGCTGCCCAAAGAGCAACAAGATGCCCACCAACCAGTAACGCCACAGTCACATGGCAACATATAGATAGAAATGGGTTGTTATAAGAGCTAGCTAGCAAGAAACCTGACCCATAGGTCATGCAGTTTGTAAGTAATATAAGCCTCTGTGTGTTTAATTGTGACCAAGTGGCTGCAGGACGTGGGAGAGGTTCATCTTGACCGCTGGGCCGGGCGGGACCAGAGAAACTTCCAGGAACATTCTGGACTGTTCCTCTGCCTGGCATACTCTTCCCTCACCCCTGCAACTAACCCCTCTTCTGGCTCCTCCAACTCCCCTAGCCTGTCTTGCTATCAAGCTGGGGGAGGCCCACTGGGTCCCGGCAGCACAATGACTATAACCAGCAGTGTAGCATAGAGCGCCTCCTAAACCACGTGGGAGGCCAACAGACCATGAGCCAAGGGTGATGGCACATGTCCAAATCCCAGGACTCAGGAGGTGGAGGCAGGTCCACAAGTTCCGAGGTCAGCCAGGAAGTGAGACCCTGTTTCAAAAATTCAAACAACACACACATGAAGTCTGTTGTGACTTGACTTGTCTCCAGGTCTCAGCAGGTCATGTGCACTATTAGACTTGGCCTCACATCCTGACTAGATGTTTAGCTGCAGAGGCCAGAAGCATAAGTGACCCTTGGGACAAAAGCCATCAAGTGGATAGTAAACTGGCGGAGAGTGGCCACAGCCCAGGGGCACCGCTCAAGCAGGTGGAAGCCCTGGGTCTGCATCCTTGTTAGGAACCCAAAGGTGGCCTTTAGTCCCCTCCTCTGACAAGTGTTAACACTCGGGGGCAGTCTGCACCTGAAGCCCTGGCCCCAACCTCTATGCTTACACAAAAAGTACATTGCCGCCAAGCATCGGTGGCGCACGCCTTTAATCCCAGGACTAGGGAGGCAGAGTCAGGCGGATCTCTGAGTTCGAGGCCAGCCTGGTCTACAGAGCAAGATCCAGGACAGGCACCAAAACTACACAGAGAAACCCTGTCTCAAAACCACCCCTGCCCCTAAAAAAAAAAAAAAGTACGTTGCCATCACCATGATCTCTGCCCTTTCCTGCTCAGACTCCTAGAGATCCGTTAACAGATGACATGAGATACCATTCAGAGCAACCTGGAGAATAGCACCCAAGCAGAAGTGTCCATCATAAACCAGCTCCTGCCTACTCACTACCAGGTGGGGGAAGAGACAGTAGCTCCCCGGGATGGCTTTCTAGGGCTGGAGCAACTGTGAGAAAGGCCTCCCAGCTATGCACAGATGAAGGGCCAGCACCAGGACTCCTCTTATGTTCAGGGGACAAGCTACACTTTCCTGAAGCCAGCTTCCTACATTGATGAGCTTGGATGCACCAGGGCTGGGTGTGTGGAATGATCCCTCGTTGCTGGCTGAGTGTCCACTGAGAAACTTCAGTGTGGCTGGAGGGTCCCATCACCCAGAGCCACTCGAGGGGAGAGCCAGTTGAGTGAGGGTGCAGTTGCTGTTCTGGGCTTCAGGAGTCCTCCCTCGGCCTATTACCTCACCTAAGGCACCCCCGTGTCCCTTTCTTGTAGCAGAAAGATCCATCTCCCTGGCTGACTTCCTGCATTGAGGTAGGAGCCTGGGGTAGCACACAGATCTTGTGAGTAAGCCATCATCGTGTGTGTGTGTGTGTGTGTGTGTGTGTGTGTGTGTGTGTGTGTGTGTGTGTGTAAGGGGGGGAGGGTGGGGCACAGGCCGAGGGACACCTGTGCTGGGGCCGGCAGCAGTGGAGGTGCTCCTCCCAACGGGGAATCCTAGTCTGGATGCCCTCTGGGCCCTCTGCAGGCAGGGTCAGAGTGAGAAGGCCTTCCCGGATACAGGTGCATGCCGCATTTCCCAATGCTCTCCACACAACAGGGGCTGTGGCAGCACCCTACCTACAAGGCAGGACTTCACCTGGGGGCAGAGGCCTCTGACAGTGACGACCACTGCCCTTAGCAAGTCTCAGCCCCGGCTCTCCCATTCCCACAGCACCTCTAGGCAGGACTGCGCCTAGGGAACCTTACCCAGCCCCACCCTATGGTTTCCCAACTGAGTTACAGAGTCTTACAGGGACAGTCTGCTCTGTCATGGTGTGAGATGACATTTCAAACTTCATCAAAAAGCTGGGTATGGTGGCTCACACCTGTTACCCCAGCACTTGGGAAGCTGAGGAAGGAGGGTTGCTGCAAGTTTGAGGTCAGCCAGGGCCACATAAGGTGAATAATGACCTGGAGCAGAAACACCATCCAAAGAGGAAACATGGCAAGACCTGCGACAAGCGCAGTTTTGTTTTTCTTTATTTGTCTACATTCAGCGGACTTCAACTGTACGGCCTGAAGGATCCAGACATACCAAAACAAAACAAAATAAAACAAAACAAAACAAAACAAACCACTCTTTCTCACTGGGTTTTAAAATAAAATTTTCACTTATAAAACTGAAACACTAAAGCATTAAAATAAAGCAAGCTCATTTAACTCACTTCACAAAAGCATTAACAGATGCTGTATCCCTTCTGCAACTCTTTAAGGACACCCGATGGAACTCACACCGGGCAGAAACAGACAGAGGGATACCGCAAGGCAACAACTCCAACACTACTCAGACAAGGTGTAATGGCAACTAACAAACCACTGAAGACACGGAGTCCCAAACACAGCTAAATAGGGGTCACGGCACGGGTCTCAGGGACCACCACACTTCACAGCGTGGCAACATCGGCAACGTGGACGGGTGGGCACTGCGCCGGTGGACATGGCGACGGTGATGTGCAGACAATCTCCCGAGACGAGTTGGAGGCAGAGGTGCAGAAGGTGGGAGGGAGGGGCAGCCTGGGCCTTTATCTGTACTGGTAGTTCATGCTGTGCTCTGTGTTCCGACTGTAGCCACCTTGTGAGGACTGGTAGGAGCTGGAAGGGCCGCTGTAGCTCTGGCTGGACCCAGAGGAGCTGTAGTTCGACTGTGATGAGTAGCCTCCTGCAAGATGGAGGGAGGGAGCTTAGCACAGAGGTCTGGGCAACAGTTACACACTACTGTACCCACCAGGGTGGCAGTCCAGTGGGCTCCTGCTTTGTCACACTGGCCTATCACTCACTGCTACCCCAAGAGGTGGGACAACTTTGCCTTTAGGGGCTGATGTCAAGTGCTGACTGGCTGACCAGAGATAGGAGCCCCACAGCTCAGTTCAGTAGCTGCCAACCTTTAAGAGTTAGGTGACTTGAGGTCTCTGGCCCACGAAAAGACTGAGCAGCAGTAGGTGTGGGCCAGAGCCCAAGCCCAGCCCCCAGGGAAAGCAGCGGCTGTCACACAGCCCCGCTCACAGTGCCCTGCCCCTGGCGGACCACTTGCTGTCCGGGCCCACCTTGTTTGCCTTGGTATGAAGAGCTGCCCCCAGAACCTCCGCCGTAACCCCCATGTGAGCCTGTGTTGTAGGATGACCCACTGGAGCCATAGCTGTTCCCGCCACTGCGGCCTCCACTACCACTGTAGTCTGAGAGGAAAAAAAAAATCAGTGTGATTAGGGCCTGGGGTCAAGGACAGCTCAGATAGGTGAGGAGCCTTGGTGGCGAGCCCTGTCACAGTCATCCTGCCCTGGGTCAGGCTTATCACCCACGCTGAAGTCCATCTGTCTCAGCTTCCTAACTGCCTCTTCTCCCCTGGGACACAATGCTTTTATCTGCCCCCCATCCCACAGCTTATTTAGCCCCCGATCCTTCTGATGACTGCTGTTCCATCATGAGGACCAACTCACACCTACTCAACCCTACTGGGCAACAGTGCACATGAAGCCCAGAGGCCAGTGCATGAGGCTGGTTCACTGAGGAGCTGGATGGAATACAGCCCTTGAGAAGTCCCAGGAGGCAGCCTTGCAACTTCTACCCTGGTACCTAGCCACAGCATGGGGGCAGAGACCTCAGCCACAGGGAAGGGACCTAGGGCCCAAGGTGACGCATCCAGGTCTCTCCCTACACTCACTCACTCTCCCAGAGCGGCTCACAGTTCCTGGCTAGAGCTGGGCTTTTGGCCATCCCCAAGCAGGAAGTGGGCACTGAAAGCCAACTCACTGAATTTGCTGTCGTAGCTGTAGTCGGAGCCCCCACCACCACCAGGGGAGTTGTAGGAGTTGGAGTAGGAGGAATAGCTGCCCTGCCCATGGCCGTAGCCTTTCTGCTTGCCCTGCGGCGTGCCGTAGCTGCTGTACTGGCTCTGGTTGTAGGGTTGCTGCTGGCCCTGGTGGGACTGGTAACCCGAGCTGTAGGAGGGTTTCTGCTGGCCCCCATGCAGCGGCTTCTTCCCAGCATGTTTCGGGGGCACTGGTGAGTTGTAGCTGTCTCCTTGGTAGTAGGAGCTGTAGCTGGACGAGCCACCACCGCCCCCGCTGCCTCCACCACCGGCATTCCCAGAATGCCCTCCATTGCTGTAGAACTGACCTAAACAGGGAAGCAGCAGATCAGGTGGAGGGTCCCCGAGTGAGGGCTGGGAGGGGAGAAAGGCAGCAGTCGTGGGCCCTGAAGGCTGGCCCACAGCTTACTGCTCAGAGCAGCGAGGAACAGATTGGAGCACGAGGCTCTGCTGGTCGAGGCAGCCTGGCTTAAGCCAGCCCAGCCTTCAGCTCCACTCACCCTCAGCTGATGACAAGGGGTCTTTGCCAAGCAGCAGCACGACAGCAGCTTTGCAGATGTCAACATTACAATGAGATGGACTCCGAGCGTGGATGACATTCAGGACTAGCTGACGACTACCCAGATGTCCCCAACGGTGACAGGAAAAGCAAAGCACCCAGAAGCAGTGAGCCATCCCCCCTTCCCTCCGTGCAGGAAATGAGCTCAACAGGCACAAGCCTTGGGGACCCCAGGAAATGCCTTGCCATGAGGTCTCTAAGACCACCATGGTCTTCAAAGACCAACTGCTCTTAAGACAGCGACTTGAGACTCCAGACCCTTGCCCGGCCTCCGTCCTGAGTGTGCAAACACAAGTGAAGGCACAGAGTGGGTCCCCAGTCTCCCAGGAAGGCAAGCCCAGGCCGAGACTGAGGTTCAATGTCTGAATGGGGCCTCAGGGGCAGGACTGATAAGCAGCACTGTGGCCGCTGCAGTCTCCGGCCCCCACTTCTCATCACTGGGTTTATCAACATGCTCCCTATTGGAGACTTGGGTGGAGTTGGCAGGAGCAGGAGGACAACGGGGCTGGGCTGGGCCGGGACGAGGCATCACTCCAGTCCCACTACAGAAGGGAGTTCGCACCTCCAGGCTCAGGGGAAGCCAGAATAGTTTCCAGTGCTCAACAGGGGCCTTGGAGCTCCCAGAAGCCTGGATTCCCAAAGTAGCCCCAGCATGCAGACCTTTAGCCCAGTGAACCCCATTAGGCCCCAGACAGGCAGAAGGGAGAAGGGTGCTCCCACACTGCCTGACCTTGCTTGCCTGGTTGAGAGCTAAGGGCACTATGCCTTCCCTCTACCCGCTGGTGGGTCCACAGCCCACCCCCATGCTGATGCTCCCCAGCTGCTGGCACAAGCACTGGCAGAGACAATGCCCCTGTGCAAGCCTGTCTTTAGACAGGTCTCTCCCACCCCATCACACAGCCACAACACTACAGAGGAGGAAGTGTCCCACAATGCAAAAAAGCAAACACATGGAGGCTCAGTGAGGATACTGGGAAGCCCAGGGCTCCAGATCACCCCCAACCCCAACCCCAGCACCTCCTCCAGGCCCCTGCCTTGGCTTCCCCAGGGTCCTATGCTGAGCAACTGAGCTGCCTGCCTGAAGCTGGGCATGAATGAAGACGCCAGTACGGAGGGCTCATTACTTTAACATGTATTCATTTAAAAAATAATAATAGGAATAAGGAAAAGGTAGGTTTTCAACGTCATTCAGAACTATTTCCTGGTATAAAAAGACATTATTCGCAAACAATAACTTTCTAAAAAATAAAAATAAAATAAAACACATCATGCAAAGTCTTAGAAAGTTTCACTGACTTTTCAAACCTTGGGGAACAAGTCACACGATAACCATTTTGGCCACTTTTTTGTCTGAATAAACATCAAATCTTGCAAGTCAAAGCAGGGGCAGATCTGCAGCAAAGACTACAGAGCAGAGGCCTAACCACAGTATCACAAGGATCCCCACCAGAAAGAAGGGGCCTTGTACTTTACACATGGGGAGAAACTTCTAGGTGCCTGGCAGTGTAGACCCTGGTGGGGTCAAAGCCAGCTCTTTGCTAAGGAATAAAAAAAAAAATCTGGGAATGTGCAGGCCTTTTCCAGCTCGGTTTTAAAGGCCCATTGTGAAAAAGACAAACCCAAACCCAATCCAGAAGTCCATGCATTAACAGCTGTGATCAGGACTTGCAAAATTTCACGTTATTCTCTCCTTTCAAGCCTGTCTTACTTCTCACACAGGTAACGGAAGCACAGTTTTGATGCCTTTGCAAATTCACGCTCTTAACTAAAGCAGCCACAGAATCCCCTTAACGCCAGGACCCACCAGAGCATTTACAAAAGGTGGGAGGCCCTACTCTACGCAAGTCCTGGCCATCCCAGAGGTTACATGCTCCTTAAAAAGGCAAGAAAAAGTCAGTTGCTCTGGATTCTCATGTACTGAAACCGTTTTCATCACTGCCAAAGGCATCAATCAGATGTGGAAATTTGTGAAAAGGTTAAAAATGCATACAAAACCTGCTGTAAATTAAGACAAAGGTAGATTAAAATGTGCCATTATCTCTCTCTTCAAATAAAGGAATGCTTTCCATAAAAAGCAAAGATGGGCTTTTGCCTTGATGCTGAACAACGCTGGCTCTAGAATTCTGAATTCTGTGCGAGGCTGCACAAAAAACATAAAAATAAAAATAAGAAAAAAAATCTGAGAAAAGGGTTTTCCCACTTAGTGTGTACTTCGAAATGACCAAGTTCAAAGGCAAATTCATGACAGAACCTGCCATTGTCTTAAGTCTGCAGGCTAACAGTTTCAGACAAGCTGCGGTGGAAAGCCACGGTTGAGAACCCCAGAGAAGCACAGGGACACAGCACGGACACTTTGGGTTTTGGAGTTGGAGGAAATTGGAGTAAAAAGTTGATTTTGTGTCAATACTTTTAGACGCTCTAGGAAGCCCCAAAATCATGATAGCCGTAGCAGTCTGTGAAAAAGTCACCTACAAAAGGGGGAGACAGAGCAGAGAGAAGAAATTAGAATTCTTTTGAAAAAGGGCACAGAGCGCCACATTTGAAATTCAGGTTTTAGATTTCTCTGCTCGTGTGACCCCCCAATGAAGGCTCCTTCTCAAGACAAAGAGCAGTGCACGGGCAGGAAGGCGCATTCTCAAAGACTGGTGCTTAAAGCAGAGAAATTTAAAAAGCCGACTTCAAAGGAACTTAGGCGGTACACAAGGGTGTGTTAGCATTAAAACTGTGACAGTTTGGACACACTTTGGGGACAGGGACTTGAGGGCCGGGGCTAACCTAATCACCGCAAAAAGGTACGGCTGGTGGCCCTGAACCTCAGAGATGCTGAGGCCAGCAACCTACCCTAACTCAGACCCAGACCACATTGCCGCCGCCGCAGCTTCCCAAGTGCAGACAGAGAGAACGCACACTTACTGTAGCCTGCCGTGGCCGAATTGCTGCCGTACCCATAGCTTCCATATCCGGCACCTGCAAGAGAGCAGACAGGTTCCAGGGTAGATATGCACCCATCTACACCTTCCTTCCAAGGAGAGGGACACAATCATCCCTGGAGTGTGCCATAGGTGACAGGAAGGAGGAGGACCCTCACCAGCATTCATGTAGCCTCCTCCATGGTTGGCGCCACCAAATCCTCGCCCTCGTCCTCGCCCACGGATGTTCCCTCCTCTACCCCGGCCTCGAAGGTTGGGAGGCGGGGGCACCTCGTTATGCATGGGGCCTCCCATGCCAAAGCCAGGGTTGTGTGGCTGAAAGAGAGTGCACAGGAGTGGGGTTCACCCCACCCTCAGATCAATCAAATTCCTACCTAAGGCCAGAGGGCTCAAAGTTGATTCTCACCTTGGCAGCAAATTTGGGTCCACCTCGGACAGGTACAGGGGCTCTTTTTTTTTTGTTGGCTTCAAGGGCAAGGGGAGCATCAGGAAAAAGCTTTTCTAATGCAGCAAGAGCAGCATAAGCCTTTGCCACCTTTTTGTTTGAACCAGCACCTTGAAACTTCTGACCATCCACTTCAACCTGTGGAAAAAAACAGAGTGTGGGGACTGAGCTAACCCAGCACCTCCTCTAGTGTGAGGGCCTAGCTTAATTTAAAGCCTTTCTGCAGAGGCCCAGGCCTCTCCCAGAGCACTTCTTTCCCAGGAAGCTCAGGGTTGCCTCTAGCCACCTGATTACTCACCTCCATAACAAACCGTTTGTCGTGGCTGCCCCCAGTCTCAGAAATTAGCTCGTATTTGAGGCCACGCCTCTTCTCATTAAGCTCCATAACTGGGTTCTTGCCATGCTTAGTCAATATCGGCCCCTGCTGCTTGACGTCCTCAGGGAAAGCACAAAGAAAACCCCACTAAATTAGACTTGGGCACTCCACCCACCCAGAAGCCAAACAGCCACTGAGCCAAGCCCTCTCACTTGAGCCTCTAGATCTGGACCATCCTGTGTGCATGCCAGCTGACATGTCTCAGTGATACAACCAACTCCACCCACACCATTCTGGCTCTCTGAGTACAGGTTCTGGGCTCCACAACTTCCACAGCTGCTCTGTTTGCAGGTGACTGGCTATAAGATCTGGCAGGTAAGTCCAACCTTCTGACACTGCAAAACGTTACTGTACACCGACCAAGCTCACACACAGGGACCGGCAAGATGGCTCAATGTGTAAAGACACTTGCCGCCAAGCCTGATGATCCAAGTTCAGTCAAAACAGACTTCTACAAGTTATACTATGACCACTAAATGTGTGCCCTCAAGTGTGTACACACACAATAATGAATGTAATAAAAAATTAGTAATAATAAAATGAAATTGCTATAGGGCTTATTCTATTAAAAGGGGGAAAATGGCTCAGTGGTTAAAAGTACTGGCGGCTCTCTTAAGACATGGATTTGGCTACCATCACCCACATGGTGACTCAAAACCTTTTGGGTTTTTTTTGTTTTGTTATGTTTTGTTTTTCAAGACAGGGTTTCTCTGTGTAGCCCTGGCTGTCCTCCTGAGTGCTGGGATTAAAAGCATGCATCACCATCAATCACCTAGCTTCACAACCTTTTTTTTAACTCCAGTTCCAAGAGATGTGAGGGCATTGCACACATGTGTTGCACAGACATACACACAGACAAAAGATTCACATACATAAAATATAAAATGGAGAGGAAAAAAAAAAGTTCAAGTTTGAGAACTATGCACCCCAGTTACAGAAAACTGCAAAACAACTCAGAATGTCTGAAGTGATTTCAGGATTTCATGTTAGGCCACAAGTTGGACATGCCTGGCTCTGTTCTGCACATAAGGACTAGTGACTACCTGCTCTGTCCTGGCAACATGGCCCACCATGCATGCAGTGTCATTCCCAGCACCCACCACAGGCTCACCTCAGTCGTGGCATCTGAAGGGAAGACGGAACTGGGGTTGGAGACAGCTTCTACCACAGGGGGTGGGGCCACTACGGCTGGCTTCCCATCTGACTCCTCAGCCGAGTCCTCCCCTTTGCTGGAGTCTCTGCCTTCAGCGCCTGTTGGCAAGCCCATGTCCTGTAACACCTGTGGAGCAGACAGACCCAGGGCTCAGTGATAGAAGGCTTTCAAGGAACCACCTACAAAGGTCCTCCCCACACCCCACAGAGCTTCCTAAGATAACTTGTAGCACAATCTTAGCTACCTGCAAAGGTTTTTTCCCCCCCTTTTAGTTTCTCAGGTTGCCTCTGAAGCTGTGATACATGACTTGCTAAATGATCAAAAATCTATCTACCTCTGTGTTTCTACACCCTTTCTGAGATTCATACTGTCAGCTTGCAAACTGAGGCCTACGTGGGAAGTGCATTTTCCGTTTGAAAAAGAGTATCCACTTGCACTTACCTTTACAGCCACATGTAGTTTGGCAGTCTTTTTAGATGGCCCTGAGGCCTCGAAGGTACTGCCATCTACCTCCACAGACATGGTGAAGATGGGGGCATGAACAGGACCTGTCTGGGAGATCAGCTTGTACTGCAGCCCCGGCTTCAGCTGGTTCAGCCTCATCAGGGCATTCATAGCTTGGGGAGGTTCGGCCTTCTCCTCTAAGAAGAGACCAAGGTAAAAAGGGATGAAACTTGCAGAGCCCAGAAAAGCCAAAGTCTGGAGATTGCTACATGACTCTGGGGCAAGTGACCTGCCTGAGCCGTTCCCGCAGCCAGTGCAAGTGTAACTCACCATGGGACCCTCCCACTGCACCTGTGCCAGTTACTAGCCTGGGGGTAGTGGGGTGGTGAGAAAGCATCTTCCTCACTCTGAATCTCAGTCTGGACTGGAAGTCACAGTTCTCTCACCTTAACCTCATGGGTTCTGGGATCACAGATGTGAGCCACCAGTCCCAGACATTAGGTTTTCACAATACTTAAATATCAAGGGCAGCCTGGTCTACACAGCAGTTCAAGGGGAACTAGAGTTACATAACAATAACAGAGAACATGTCTCAAAAAAAAAAAAAAAAAAAAAAAAAAAATCAAAGGCCAGGAAGATGGCTGAGGCGCCAAAGGGCCTACTGTGAATGCCTGAGAGTTCAGCTCCTGAGAACTCACATAAAGCCACATGGGACAGGGCACATCTGTGATCTTCGTACTCCCATGGCTAGACAGGAGATGGAAGCACAAGAATCTCGGGGGGGGGGGGGCACGTGGGGCAGCTAGCCTGACCTACTCAGCAGGAAACAACAAAGAGATCCTGTCTAAAACAAGGTAGAAGGCAAGGACAGACCCAAGGTTGTCCTCTAACCTCCACATGAACACCACGGTACATGCACATTCACACCCCACAGAAATTCTTTTTAAACATATGCAGATTAAAAATAAATAAATAAATAAGACTTTTAATATGGCCTTCAAGGGATATTTAAAAAAAAAAAAAGGCGAAAAACATCCAGATGTACAGTAACTGAGCCAGACTGGAGGAAAGTGGGCACCAGCCAGGGAACGTTCTTACCTTTCTTCTGGATCTTCTTTTTCTTTTTGCTGGGAGACTTCTCCTCCCCATCTTCTTCCATGGGGCGTTTCATAGGTGTGATGGCATAGGTGGTGCTGGGAGGAATTTGAACTGAAAGGAGACCAGGTAGAAGCAGCTGAGACATGCAAACAGCACTCTGGAGAGAGCCCTGACATCAGTGCCCACGTGTCCTTACCAGTGTAGTCCACTGGGTTCTCGTTCTTTGGTTTCTTGGGCATTTTGGAAGGCAGGGGGTCCATTCCTAGGACTTTATGGAGTTGACCAAAAGCAGCGAGCCGCAGAGCATGCTAGAGAAGGGGAAGAGGAGTCTGACTCGGCTGCCTCATGCCACAGTGACCACATGTGCGCTCACTAATGCCTTCTGAGATGGGACGGAAGCTGGGGGGGGGGGGGCTGCTAATAGTCTCCCTTAGGTCAGCAAGGGGTCCCCTGACAGCCAGGGCAGGGCCTGACAGCTCTGGCCCAGCCTTGCTGTGGGGGAGTGCCAGCCTGTGACCACCCCCCTCAAGAAGAGTACAGGAGACCCCAACCTGGGGGCTGGTTGCCACATGGAGCCAAGTGGTAGAGCTGCAGGGGAAGAGCCTCAAGCAGTTCTCACAGCAAAGCTGCGGCCCACTGACCTCACTGTGCCAACATGGCAGTCGAGCAGGTGGAGAGGCAGACTATCACGTGGCACCAGAACAAAGCAGCAGCCCAGATTGGGGCTCCCTGTAGCAGACACCATGCCTTTGCCTTGGTCCCAACCTGAGCCTATGATCCAGGGGCTGCCCTTCAAATGCCCAGTAATGGAACTGGGAGCCAGTGAGTGCAGACTGGGTAAGGGCTCATGGTGGCAGTGACGACGACTATACCTGCGCACTCTGTGTGATATCTTCCCGTTGCTGTCTGTCTAGATGCCCAATAGCATCAGTGGCTTCTTTTTCACAAGGGTCATAAATGCCAGAACCATCTGAAGGCAGGAAACAAGGAAGATATGCAGAGGATTATCCCTTGTCGTCTCATAAGAGTTGCTGGCTGAGGGAACCAGGTGTGTTACCCCCCCGCACCCCATCCACACCCAGCTCTGGAAAACACACCGAGCTCGGTGACCCACTCGGCATCCAGCCTTCGACAGAAATAAATTATATGTGTCTCAGAGCAAGAAAGTCACGTGGGAGTGGGTCACCACTGGCCCTGGGTCCGCCCCATTCATGGTTGCGGACCCGGCACAGGGCTGGATATGATGGTGCAAGAGGGTAGTCACGTGCTTTGGCCCTAGCAGGGGGACATGGAGCTGCTGTATCCCTAACCCAGTCAGTGGACCAGTGAGGCAGTGGCTATAAGGCCTTCATCCCTGTCCTTTTCCCTGTCCCTTGAAAATCACAAGGCCCCAACCTGGCATGACGATGCCGGAGGCCAGGCACTCCAGCACTCTTCGCAGGGCTTCGCCAGCACCCATGGGCCTATTGGCAGTGCCGATGGACTTCTCACACAGCAGCTCCAGTGGCTAAAAGGCAAGAGGGACAATGAGCACCCAGCCGCAGGAGACACCCTAGGAAGCCCTATCACTGGCTAGAGGGGTTAGGAGTCCCGAGACTGAAAGCCAGCCAGACTGAAAGTCCAACATCAGACATCTATCTAGGCAGGGGCTTTCATAAAGGCAGTATGGGCCAAGGGACAACACTGAGGACTGAGGTAATTAGGCTTAAACTGTAACCTCTAAATAGTGGGCTGTTAAGAAAAAGGCAGCTTAATAATAATAATAATAATAATAATAATAATAATAATAATAATAAAAAGAGGAGGAGGAGGAGAAGAAGAAGGAGAAGGAGAAGGAGAAGAAGAAGGAGAAAACAGGCAGTTGGCAGACTAAGCCTCAGGCCCTTGATGGCAAACTGTTCAAGAACACCCGCACACCTATCCTTATATGACTAGTCACAGTGGACTGCCCAGGCAGCTCCCACCTCCTTTCTGAACTGTTCCTCCCACCCAAGAAGGTCCTTGTCTTGCTTCCACCCCAACCCCAGGGTCTGATGGATCACAACAGCCACCCAAGCCAACACCATGAAGCTATGTGAAGGCCGCACTCTGAAAGGACCTGCCTGGACAAACATTACCCCCACCCCAATCATAAGGTGCCTTACCCATCCTCTGAGGGGACCCCAGGAGGGCACTCGGGTACACAAGTCCCTTAGGACACGGATGACAATGACACATGACTTCAGCCCATTGGCTCTGGCCTAGAGGGAGAAAGCGCAGGCTCTTCATACTCGGGGCACCCGGAGGACAGCAAGCAAACATCAACAACACGAATCTCATGGTGCTGCTTTGCCAAGGGTAAACGGTTGCAGGGTGCGCAGCCACCAAGTGTGTGGCCAGCGCGGAGCTCCCTGCCATGTGGACGGAAGCCTGGTACTCTTACTGCAAAGCAGCCCACGGCTCAGCGGGAGCCTCCTCAAGGTTGTCAAGTCCAATCGATTTAGGCGTGCGCGCTCCTTTAGCAGCTGCACGCTGCAGGTGCTAACAAGATCGGCACGGCTACAGTCAATGTGACGGACACTTTACGGTCCAAGTTAGCCATGTTGTCACACTTAGACATTCTCTACCGAAAGACAAAGAGAAGAACAAAATGCAAACCTGGAACCACTTGGCGTGTCGGAGGGACGCCAAGGCAGCAAGGCATTTCTGCCTGTCCAGAACATCCGGGGGGTCGTTGACTGATAGCGTTTCTATTCATGGATGGAATAAGAAGACAAGGCACAGTTTGACCAAGGGGTTCTGTCAGGTGCAAAGGGGATGTGGCAGCTTCCTAAAGGGCAGCTGAGTCTCCCACAATCTCAATTTGTGTCCACCCTGGACAAGGGAAGGAGAGGCTAAGGTGCCGTCAGCTCTGCTCTGAGAGGAAGTCAGAGAAACTGGGAGGCCCTCTCCAAAATTTTAAACCACAGACACAAAAACCAAAATCAAAAAAGAAAAGTTACTCTAAAGGCATAATTGGCGGGGAAGGGAAAAGATAGGCTGACCCTATCTTCTCAGAGACCCGTTCCCTTGTTTCTTCCCCATAAATTAGCTAGGCTGGAATTTATGATAGGAAAAACAAAAACAAAAACAAAAACAAAAAGGTGGGGGGAGTGGAAATGAACTCCCTCTCTGCTTCTCACAAACAGGCATCCACCTGAAGCACAGGGGACCACCTCCGCCCACCAGGCAGGACTGCCCTAGCCCCAGGCCTTGACAGAGAGAGTCCTGTTGGTCAAAGGTCCAGCGTCCCTGAGTGGATAAGCTAAGGGGCTTTGGTCACTGGCATCAGATACATGTGCCAAAGGGAAATCAACAAGTCTATCTCCACTGCGGTACAGCTAGGCTGTTTGGCTCTCAGGGATTTGGATAAGGCCTGACAGCAGGCCCAGGAGGGCTGCAGAGAGATCATGAATTGTATGGAGATGAAGTAACAGCTTGGCATCTGAAGTGCAAAGACTGGGCTGGAAGACAGCACAATGGTTTAAAACCTTATCCAAAACTCTGCTGCAGCTCCTGGACTCTCTGAAGCTCACAGAGTGCCACAGGCAGAGAGAGAGAGGCCAAAGGAAAACACCCAGGCTGTGCCGCAGGGACCACTACTCCTACGTGCCATTCATAGAGAAGCCATCTGGTTGCCGCTAACCACTGCAACACTGGCAGATTCCTAAGGACACACTTTTTTCCAGAGGAAAACAAGTTTAACAAGGAGGTTCAAGACCATTCAAGGAGCATGAGAAACAAAATGGTGCGCTCCCTATGCAAAGTGCTACTCACTTTTAGTGTCACTGTTGGGTCCAACTCCCAAGAACACAAGGCCAAGGGGAGACACGAATTTAGAGTACAGGCAGTCAGAGCTACCCTGACACCCTCATCAGAACACTCTAAAACTGAATAGCACATTTGAGCGAGAGGGAACACCAAGTCTGCAATGTTCTGCTGGCCTCTCTCGGCCTCCCTACCTCCGGCTAATATTTTCTCCATTTCTTCTCTGACAACAGGGGAGGTCAGGTGGATGGTCAAGGACAAGGGGGGTTCTTTTGTGTTTTTTATCACAATCGCAGCATCATCCACAGACTGGAGTATTTCGTACTTGTCTTCTGTTACAGTCTGGAGGAGGAAAAGAAGGTAGCTTTCAAAACACTTTCTCTGTAAGGCAATCAACAATCCTGACAAACTCCATTGGGTCTCAGGTTATGAATACTGGGTGGGCCTCTAACCCTGTAGCCAGAGAAGCTATTTCCACCAAGAATGTTAAAATGTAAAGGGAGGAGGAGTCAGACATGGTGGCTCATACCTATAATCCCAGCAGTTACAGAGACTAAGGCAGGATAATGAGTTCAAAGCTAACACAGGCCACAGAACAAGACTATCTCAAGGGCAGAGTGAAAGGAGCTAATGCAGTGGCAGCTATTCCAGTGACTTGGGAGACTGAGGCCAGAGGATAACTTGAGCCCAGGAAGTTAGTGCAAGCCTGGGCAGCATAATGACACCAAAAACAATCAGTGTTAATTTAAAAACAAACAAAAACCAAATGAAATTCAAGCCTGAGCATCAGGGTACACCCTGAGGACAAAAGCAAGAGGACACTGATGTTTGAGGCCAGCCTGGTCTACAGAGCAAGCTCACGGCAAGCCACAGCCACACAGTGAAATCTAGTGTAAAAACAAATAAATGCAACAGCTAGCCAACCAGGAAGTCATGCCTATAATCCCAGCACTCGGGATGCTGAGGCAGGAGACTGAACTCAAGGCCAGTTTGGGATACAAGGGAGAGCCTATCTGGAGAAAACCAGGTCTTTTTTCTCATTTTTTGAGACAAGCTCTTCTTGCCCAGCGGCTCTCTTGTCTCAGCCTTAGTGCTGGCTCAAGGCTGGGGCTTCTAATTTCTAACACGGACCTAACATGCACACACTTCAAGGCTAGAGAACAAAGCCCATGACTGAGGGGGATCCACAGCCTCAACAAGTTCCATGCTGGGAGAAGCAGTCAGCAGACAACTGGAAGAGGAGACACGCATTACTCTAGCCTACAGGCAGCGACAGACAAGGAGCCATGTGTGTCCTGCAAAGCAGGTCTACAGGGCGCTCACAGTCCACACTCAGCTTCCTTACAAGCTAGTCCTTGTTAACTGGAAAAAATTTCAGTCTCTTCAACTATTTTTGTTAAAAGAAGTAAAGTGGGCCAGGCAGTGGTGGCGCACGTCTTTAATCCTAGCACTTGGGAGGCAGAGGCAGGCGGATTTCTGAGTTCGAGGCCAGCCTGGTGTACAGAGTGAGTTCCAGGCTAGCCAGGACTACCCAGAGAAACCCTGTCTCAAAAAAATGAAAGTGCATACATATACTGTAGAGAGGACCTGTGCCCTAGAAATCGACCTCAGCATGGCTCACCTCTGGATCAGGGAATTCTTGCTGAGGAGGTTGTCCCGTGTCATACAGGGTGTTCAAAGCATCCCTGGCAACTACTCACTTGGGGAAGGAGTGCCTCACTTCTCCCTATCTCCAGATGCCCAAAGTCCCCAGAGAGGGTGGAGCTATCAGCTGTCAGGAAGCACTGATATAATGTGCACACTAGGGATAGACTTGGGCAGGCTCACTAACACAACTAAATGCACGCCTTGTGAGGCATCCACCACATCCATTACTACCCCTAGAGATCACAAAGCTCTTTCTTTCAAAATATTTACCAATGTGCTCCACATAGAAATCTTTAGAAAGAGATAACAGTAATCATGAAATCCCAGTGTGAGAAACCATCTGAGAGTCTGACCTGTGGCAGGCAGTTCCTCTCAAGTTTCTAACATTCTGCACTTGCTGCTCTCAATTCACACCTCTCCTGAGCATGTACCCAAAATGGAATGTTTACTGACATACAAAGGCATTTTTCTTTGCAAAGTAACAATACTTAAAACCAACCTGAAATTTCTGTATGCTTATCTTTTAAGTTCAATCTAGGAGAACTTTTCTGGAAATTCAGAATATGACAGTAAAGAAGCTCTGCTGTCTCTGGCTGCCCCCAGAGAGGCATGCTGGGATCAGTTTCTCAGTTCCTGAATGTCACATCACCCCTATCACTCAGACAAATATGAGATTAACCACAACTGGTCAGAGAGACCCATTCCTATAATCCTAGCATTCTGGAGGCAGGAAGATAAAGATGTCAAGGCCAGCCTGGGCTATATGAGACTCTACCAAAAGTCAGGGCAGGGAGGGTGGGCCATAATGGACAAACTCTCGAAGCAAGTGGGAGGCAGATACACATACATCTGACCTGGAGTCTGGCTCAGTAAATGTTCAACAGGCAGCAAAGACCATTAGTTATGCAATATTTTAGTAACAGAAGAAATGACTGAGGTGTTTTTTTGAGTCAGGGTCTTACTCTATAGCCCAAGCTGGACTTGAAAACGTATAATCTTCCTGACTCAGCCTCCTAACTGCTGGGATTACAGGGATAAGCCACCACGACCACTGTTTTCACTCTTCTCTTTCTTTCTCTGAACTCTACCACTGAGCTCCAGATGCAGCCAAGTGAGTGGAGTTTTAAGTATGTCCAGGTCTGACCCACAAAGAGTTAATGCCCTTCCTTCCTTCCTTCATCCCATGCAGCCTACACATGGTATTTTTATTCTAGCCCAATAGTCCAGGCTTCACACATGAGGGCACAAGGCTTTCACTAACAACTAGCAGACTGTGCACCACTATAAGCAGTGGATGATTTCCCACAGGCCCTCAAAGGCTCTGTGGTGACCTGCTTGTTATCAAGGTGAACACATGGCAGATACAAGAGGTGCTCCCTGGCACATGACACAGATAGGCCCTCTCTTCCTCTGACCATCTTCTCCACAAGCGTTAGGAACCCCTCTGGCATGGTGGTGGTGGTGGTGACTCACAGTGAGCTGGATGGCCAGGTTGTCAGCCACCTTGTCCAGAAGGGCAGTTGTGGGCTTCTCCTTACAGAGCAGAACCAGCTCCAGATCCAAGTCCCCCTTGAGCAGAAGACCCTTGGCTACCAGGCCGACCCGCATCACGCCCCTCAGGGTCCTAGTCATGTGTTCCGCCTTCTGTTCCCTGAGAGACAGACAAAAGTCGGGCTCAATGGGAAGCCAACCTAGCCAGAACCCAGGGAGACTGTCACTTCTTAGGAGAGATGCTAGCTTAGCTGTGCCACATAGTGACACAGACCTGTAATCCCAGCACTCAGGAGGCTGAGGCAGAAGGACCTTTGTGGTTTTGATGCTACCTTGGGCTACAAAGTAAGTTGAAGGTCAGCATGGGCTATCCCATGAGATCCTGTCACAAAAAAACACTACAAGAGCTAGGCAAGAAAGAGGCAGGAGGCATCAGGAATTCAAGTGCAGGCTTCAATACATAGTGAGGTAGCAAGTCTGGGCGACATGAGAGCCTGCCTGAAAAGGCCTGAGCCTTCCTCAACACACACACACACACACACACACACAGAGAGAGAGAGAGAGAGAGAGAGAGAGAGAGAGAGAGAACCTTGAGACTTACCCAGCCCCTTCTTTGCTCTCATCGTCTGGGGGCGTATCCATATTTTCCGCCTCAGCGAGCTCGCTGCCGCCCTTCTCCTGCTCATCAATCCAGTCAGAGACAGCCTTGAGGGCCCGCTCGGTGTGAGATACCATATTCTGTACGGCCTCCAGCTCCTCTTGCGTTGGGTACACTGAAGAATGCTTTGCCATCACATGGCGATCATCGTTCACAAAAATTCTCATGGGACGCTGGAAATGCGAAAACTACGCTAAAAATGACGCAAGGACAGCCAGCAGCCCGCCCTCACCACTTGTGTCCCTCCGTCCTTCACAGGAGACAGACTACGGGGTACAGCCACAGCCTGAGAGGAGACTCTCAAGCAGCAGCAGAAACGGGGCACTTTACCTATCGCTCGCTATACTACAGTAGTCCCCCCTTATCCGCGGGGTACACATCTCAAGACCCCAGTGGATGCCTTAAACCGCGGACAGCACCAAAACTGAAATGTGGTCTGGGTTTAACCTCTACGCACACAGATATGGTAGTTTTAATTGGTCAATCGGGCACAGGAAGGGCTTAGACAGGACGGAATGTGAATGTGGTCTCCCTCCAAGTAGCTGCTCATCCTACTCACCCTTCTTCTTCTTGTGATGAAGTGATGATGGTACAATGCCTACGTGATGAGATGAAGTGAGGTGAATGACGCAGGCATCAGGATGGCGCACAATTTAAAACTTAGCAATTTTTTTCTTTCTGGAAATTTCCACTTAATATTTTCAGACTGCGGTGTACCGCAGGTAACTGAATCCGCGGGAAGCCAGAACACGGCTAAGGGGGGACTACTGTATTCACATCGTGACACGTAATTATTTTAAAGAATTTAAAATGTCTTAAGACAAAATGCTAACAGCAGCAAATGCTTTGGGGACACGCTATGGGTATCTTTGCATATAAGTGAAAAAATAGTGTCTATGATCAAAGAAAAAATTGTCTTACCATTTTTCCTTCCTTTTTTCTTGTAGTGTCTGGAAATCAGTCTTGGATTATCTTTTCAAATTGTGACAGCTTTCCTTGGTGTTACCAATACTTCAACTATCTATAAGACCAGAAAACTTTTTTAGTTTTAAATACCCCAGAGACACATGCTCTCAGCAGCCATATACTTGGTAGTAAGAATGAAGGCTCGCCGGGCGGTGGTGGTGCACGCCTTTAATCCCAGCACTCGGGAGGCAGAGCCAGGCGGCTCTCTGTGAGTTCAAGGCCAGCCTGGGCTACCAAGTGAGTTCCAGGAAAGGCGCAAAGCTACATAGAGAAATCCTGTCTCGAAAAACCAAAAAAAAAAAAGAATGAAGGCTCGAGCTCACAAAGGGCTGGATCACAGCAAGACACATCTGTCTTCCCAGGTAGCCAAGCCAAGGCACCAAACAACTCACTCCAATTTCCCTTCACAGGAAGACAGCAGGATTCCAGAAGACCTATCTGAATCCAGCCACACACTGAGGGGGTTTCTGTTTGCCCATGTTTCATTTCTTCCTATATGGCATGCTGAGGGGCAGCAGAGAGGGTGTCAGAATTTTATGCAACCCAGGCTGGCTCCAAAGTCCAAATCCTTCTGCTTCTACCTCCCAAGTGCCAGGACTACAGGGGTGCACCATCAAGCCTAGCTTGGACTCTTGTGCAGTTCTAGAGCGGGGATTCCTATGGGCATGTGCTCTACCACTGACAATCTTGCAAATGTGTGGTATATGCACACAAGTCTTTGTGGGTACACGTCAAAGGACAGAGAAGGCTTTAGGTGTCCTGCTCTATCATTCCCCACTTTATTCCCTTGCAACAGAGCCTCTCACCAAACCTAGAGCTGTGTTGGCACTCAGAAAGCCCCTGGTACCCTCCTGTCTCTGCCCTACCCACAACAGTAGGGCTACATCTTTCTTAAGGCCGTGTCCAGTCCAGCTTTCTACAAGGACACTGGGAATTCTAGCTCAGGTCTTCATGCTTGTGCAGCAAGCATTCCTATCCATCAGGCCATCTCCCTCCCAGGGTTGGTTTTTCAAGGCAGGATTTCTGGTAGCTAAGGCTGGTCTCAAATTTGCTACACAGGGGAATATGACCTTCAATTCCGGATTCTCCTCTACCCTACCTTCAAGTGCTAGATTAGAGGCATTTGTCACAGAAATCAAAGTTTTACTTAGTCTGTAGTTCCAGACCCAACCACAGAGACTCATATAGCTCATTTCACTGCCTATACTCCACCACCCAAGCATGCTGGGCTTTATAAATAAACTGAAGCAGGAGGCGAAACAGAGGTTGCTCAGTAGTAAAGCATGTGCTTAGCTTTACTACTACTGCAGGCACTGGGTGTTATCCCAGCACTAAACCGGAAACTCAAAACATAATGTAATAGGGCATCATGGCACATGTAAGTGATCCAGGTAGGATGTCTGGAGTTCAAGGCCAGAATGAGCTACAAGGCAACATCCTGGCAAAAACAAAACAAAACAAAAAACAATTAGGAGGAGGGCTGGCAAGATGGATTGATGGGTTGCCATCAAGCCTGATGACCTGAGTTTAAACCCTAGGGCCCACACAGTAGAAGACAGATCCACAAGTTGTCCCTTGACCACATGTGTGCCACAGCATATCCCTCCCCTGTGCAAGTAAAAGCAATACAAAAATTTGAAAAAATCAGCCAGTTGATGGTAGTGAATACCTTTAATCCCAGCACTCAGGAGGTAGAGGCAGGAGGATCTCTGTGAGTTTAAGGCTAGACTGGTCTAGAGTTCCAGGACAGTCAAGATTGTTAGACAAAGAAACCCTGTCTCAAAAAAAATTTTTTTGAAAAATCAAATAAGTAAAACATAAGATTAAGAAGCTACCAAAAGATGTTGCAAGTAGAAATGTTCATCAAAATATGGGTGCTATTCTTGTACAATCCTAGCACTTTGTGAGGACAGGAACAGAAGGAGCACTGTGTGACAGAGGATAGACTGGGTCTACAGAACAAATTCCAGGACAGCCAGGGGTACACAGAGAAACCCTGTCTCAAAAAGAAAAAGAAAGAAAACTGCTTGTTAGAAATGGCAGTACTCCCCTGTAGCCCTGTATTCAGGAAGCAGAGGCCAAGGGGTGTAAAAGTTGAGGCCAGCCTGAGCTACCGAGCAAAACTCTTATCTCAATAAATAGGGCAGGGGATGGCCTCCTGGATAAAGGCACTTGCTAAGCAAGCATGAGCACCAGGGGGTGAATCCCCAACACTCATGTACTAAGTCTGTAATCCCAGCAGTGTGGGGGTCAGAGACAGGAGGATGTCTACAGCTTTCTGCTGATAGCCTAGCTCCAGATTCAGTGAGTGAGCCTGCGTAAGGACTAAGGTCTCTGGAGTGATAGAGCAGGACACACACTATCCTCCTCCTCTGGTTCCTCTCCTCTCATACACACATGCATACACATCAAGCACATAAAGAAATCAAACACACACACGCATACAAACAGATCAAAATATCAACTCTACATGTTTAGAGAAGGAAAAAAAGGTGGGAGTTCTGACCCACAGGACACTACAGGGACAGACAAAAGGTCCTACTGAGCTTCTGTCACACAGACAAACAAGGAGAGCTCTCAGCCTTGTTTGCAGTGGGCCTGGGTTAATGCAGACTCATATAACCAGTCCAAATGCTAAAGGTAAGTGATTACTGTGTGAGTGACTGACCCTAAATGGAACATCTATTCACTCACTCCAAGGTCCCAGAAACATCACAGAAGAGAGAGCAGAGACCGTGAAGAGCTGCAGGTGTAGCAGGAGTACTGTGAAAGCATGTCTTCTGGACGGCATGGCCATTGCACGCACAAACTCATAGCAACTGTAGCTAACTGCACAGGAGCTACATTATGCAGGGCCTCGTCAGCATTTTAGCATGGGTGAAGGAGGAGCTTATGAGGCCCCACCCTTGCTGAGGAGCTCTTGGTAGTTACTAGTTGCTGAGGGAGATAGTCATTTTCTTCAGGGAGGCAGCCACTGTTAAGTTGTTCATGCTCACCACCACCACCACCACCACCACCTCCACCACCACCACCACCACCACCACCACCACCACCACACAGTCACACGTATACAAGCAACCCTAACTAAAGATAATGGGTTACAAAACAATAACACAAACAAACAAACAAACAAACAAACTGGGGCAAGAGGGGCTTGTTGAGAGAGATTCAGCAGGAATAATCAAAATATATTATATACGTGTACAGAACTGTTGAAAAACCTTTCTAAAAGGAGGAGTCAGCAGGATGGCCCGGGGGTAAGGGCATTGACCACCAATTCCTCCCCCAAACAGTCCCCTGTACCTCCTCAGGCATGGCCTGGCCTGTGCCTGCCCCCAAGCAATAAAAATTAACATAATTAAAAGACAAAGTAACATTTGGAAAAGCTAGAAGGTAGAAACAAGTGCACCAAGTAGATACCCCCATGGACTCAACTTTGGAAAAGCTAAGGCACCTAAGTGTGTAACACAAGTCTGCAGGGCAAAAAACTCTCTAAACAACATGCGAACTACAACCTACTCGACTCCTGCGCCCTACAACAGCCTGTCCAGCAGCCTGCAACTGTGCACCAGTCAACGGCTGATTCCTTCCCCAGCACTGAGCTCCATCATACCAGTGAGGCCCTCCAACCACATTGTTACAACAGAAACTGGATTGTAGGCACAACGCTCAAAAGGTATGAGCTGCAAGGACAAACTGCCAAGACTGCCAAAGAGACCTTCCCAAAGGGCTTCAGGACTACCTACCTACCCAACACTGCCAAGTTAGAAGTTCAACTAATGCCACAGAGTGGGAGTTGAGAGTGCTGCAGAGGTGGTTACCAGGAAAGAGGAGAAAGGCTTCACAGGAGAACGGTAGGGGAGGAGAGAATGCCCGAGTGTGAGATGCTAACAGGTAGGAGACCAAGCCTAGGCTGTAACTGCTCCTAAGCAGCCACATGTAGGAGAGGCCACAACCCTCTGCGTTCGAACTTTCTATGGAGCTTCCTTCTTACATCTACAGCAGAGGGGCCTCTGTACAACATCCCGAAAACTAAGCAGGCCAGCCTACGTAAGCCATGAAGCCCGGGTCCCTCCGACCCTAAGTGTCAGCAGCTCGCTCCTACTCACAATTGTTACTGTGGCCAGCTGATGCAGGTTCTTCCTATGTCAAGGAAGAGATTGGAACTCAACTACAAGTCAACTTTACATAGCTGTGTTGGATAGGATGCTTATGCACACCTATAGTTTCAGCACTTGGGAGGTACAGGCAGGATCAGGATCCTGTTCGTGACAGGCCTAGGTTAAGTGAAAATTTATCTCAAAAAACATACTTGAGAGCTGGAGAGACACTATGGTTAAGAGCACTGGCTACTCTTGTTGAGTACTGGAGTTCAACTCTTAGCACCCATAAGTGGTTTACATCCTTCTGTAACTCCAGCTCTAGGAGACCTTCTTCTCATCTCCACAAACATACTCTCCTACTATCTACACACCAACACACACATACATACACGTCAGCAAATACATACACATAAGTAAAAAGAATTTTTTTAAAAAAATTTAATGCTTAGATGTGATAACTAGGGACTAGACAGCTTGGCAGTTGCTGCTCTCAAGAAGACCAAGTTAGAGCCAGGTATAATGGAGCATGCCTTTAATCTCAAGACCCAGGAGGCAGAGGCAGGGGGGGTCTTTAAATTTGAGGCCAGCTTGATCTACATACCAGGAAGCCAAGGCTATGTCTCAAAAAGCAAAACAAAACAACAGACCCAAGTTCACCTCTCAGTATCTCCCTCCAATTCCAGGGGACCTGACATCCCTCTTATGGACTCCACAGTACCTGCACACAGATGTACATACTAAACATAACTAGAGACACACATAAATGAAAAATTAAAACAAATCTTAAAAAAAAATAAAATAAAAGATTCCTTTAAACCAGCAACCCACGAGGCAAAAGTAGGTGGATAGCTCAATTTCAGGCCAGCTTGCCTACAAAGCAAGGTCCAGATCAGCCAGAGCTACACAGTGAGATCCTGTCTCAAAAAAAAAAAAAAAAAAAAAAAACCACGAAAAATAATTATGGTATTTTGATGCCTTGAGCTGTTAGAAGGGGAGGAATATGTTAATCTACCTGCTTATGCCTAGTTCAGATAAATACATGGCTAAAATTACTACATGCCTATTGTTTCCCGGAAATATTCCAGAGAGAAAATACAAAAGGATGAGTAAAACTGCAAGGCACTGGGCAGAGCTAAAGCTGGGAGACTGGCCGGGCTGTGGTGGTGCACGCCTTTAATCCCAGCACTTGGGAGGCAGAGGCAGGAGGATCTCTGTGAGTTCGAGGCCAGCCTGGTCTACAGAGTGAGTTCCAGGACAGCCAGGACTGTTTCACAGAGAAACCCTGCCTCGAGGGGAAAGAAAACCTGGGAGATGGCTGTCCTGGAGCTCATTTGTGCTGCTTTGAGAAACTCATGACAGATCTCCTGGTTTGCAGTACTGCGAATGAAACCCAAGGCGGGCATGCTGAGCAAGTGCTCTACACTGGTGGTGTCCCCAGCCCCTTTTCATTTTTTTTTTTTTTTAAGGGTTTCTCTGTGTAGCTTTGGAGCCTTTCCTGGAATTCACTCTGTAGCCCAGGCTGGCCTCAGAACTCACAGAGATCCTCCTGCCTCTACCTCCCGAGTGCTGGGATTAAAGGTGTGCGCCACAACAGCCTGGTCCCTTTTCACTTTTTATTTTGAGAAAATCTTGCCAATTTCCCCTGGGTGGACCTTCAACCCACCCCCTCCTGCCCTAGCCTCCCCAAACGCTGGGGATACATGTGTGCAATAGTGCACACCACTAGTTGCTTTAATTGTTTATTTATTTTGTGTGTCTTTGGTGGAACTGGAAGGGAGGTGAGCACATATGCATACCACAGTGTGCCTGTGGTGGTCAGAGTTGGTTCTCTCCTTCCACCATGTGGGTCCTGGGGATAAACTCAGGTCATCAGGCTCGGCAAGAAGTGCTTTACACACTGGACCATCACACCAGCCCCATTAGTTTACTTTTACTGCATAATAAACTTAGGTATTTCTGATAAAGCACAGCCAGTGACAAGTAACTATAAATAAATCCAAAGACCAGTAAACCAACCACAGCCTGGATTCTGCCAGGCAAAGGAAATACCATCAGCTGTAGCTGGCTGTCACCCCAAGTCCCATATACAGCACTATCAATCAAGCCAAATCTTTGTGAAATCTCACGAATGCACAATCATGAATCTTCTATTTAAGAAGTACATTTATGTTTTATTTTTCTGATATTAAAAGTTACTTAATAAAGACTTGTTTCCATTTAAAAAAAAAAAAAAGAAGTACATTTATGCAGGCCAGAGAGGTAGCTTGGCAGTTAAGAAAGAGTACGTGCAGCTCTTCCAGAGGACCCCCGTTCAAATCCCAGCATTTTCATGGTGGCTCACAACCTTCTGTAACTCTAGTTCTGGGAAATCTACTCTCTTTCAGCCTCCTCAGGCAGCAGCAAGCACAAATGTGGTGCACAGACATATGTAAAAGCAAACACTTGTACACACTAATAAAAAATGGTTACTTGTGGGCATGTGCATTATCAGTGTGCAGGCACAGCACTTAAGAGTCATCGAGAGAACAACTTCCAGTGTCGATCCTTAAAATTCCATCTACCTCTTTTCTGAGACTATCACTAGCCTGAAGTTCCCCAAGTAAGCACGGCTGTCTACTCTCAGCAAGGCCCAGCAATCTTCCTGTCCCCAGTTCCCATAGCTGGGATTATAAGCAAGTAACACTATACCTGGCTTTTTAAAAATTTATCAGATTTATTCATTTTATTTTATGTGTACAAATGTTTTGCCCACACATGTGTATGTGTACCATGTAAATGACTGGTGACCAAAGAGGTCAGATGAAGGCATCAGATTCCCTGGAACTGGAGCTGTAAATGGTTGTTAACATACATATGGTGCTACTCCTGCTCTTAACCACTGAGATATGCCTCCATCCCCCACCTAGCTCTTAAAAAAACTTGTTCTGAGACCCAACTCAGGTTTCTCCTTGCAGGAACTTTACCAATAGAGCCATTTCTGCAGGCCTCAAAGTCATATTTATTTAAACAAGTATTTGCCACTATTTGTCCAGTATTTATTTGTCCAGTATTTATCTCTTTTATTGGGTCAGATGGTAGGTCAGTGACAGATAAGGCAGACTACTGCCTGCAGGCTGGGGACAGGGGGACTTGTGAGGTGAGCCAATGGCCCTAACTGCTGCTCCTGCAGAGGCTGTGGCTCTCCTGTCTCCCAGTAGATGGCTCTTAGGTAACAACTACTGATGCTAAACTTTAATGGAGTATTTATTCTAGCCACAAACTTTTCATCCTAGGAGACACTATAAAGTATCACTGGGATATAGCAGAGTCAATGTTAATAAGAAAAACAATCCGGCTGGAGAGATGGCTCAACACTTATGAACACTTGCTGCTCTTACAGAGGACCCAGGTTCAGTTCCCAGCACCCACATGGTGGCTCACACATCTTTAACTCCAGTTCCAGGGGATCCAACATTCTCTTCTGACCTCTGCAGGCACTGCACACACATGGTACACATACATGCAAGTGAATACCCACAAAAATAAAGTTTTTTTTTTCCTAAATGACATCCTATCTCAGAAACAAACAAAACTTAAGAAAACATCCCAAATTAGAAGAACTGCAAATAAATACCGAACTCCAAATAACTTTGTAAGATGGCAACACTCTGCTCCTTGGTCTTAAATGCATCATAAAAAAACTAAAAAAAAATAAAAATAAAAATAAAGGAGGTGCTGGGTGAGATGGCGCACTGGATACATGTGCTTGCTATGCAGGCATGGGGATCTAAGTTTGGTTCCCAGCACTCATGCAAGATGCTGGGGCATAGCTATCCCCACCTATAAACCCCGTGCTGTAGGAGGTGAAAACAGGAAGATCTCAGGGCTTGCTGGCTTCCAGCCTACCTCCAGGTTCAGAGAAACCCTTTTCAAGGGAAATAAGGTAAAGAGTGACAGAACAGGACACTTGATATCCTCCTCTGCCATCTGCATCCACATGCACAGGCATGCACACAAACACACTGCACACAATAAGTTATCTTTTTAAATGAAGAACTGGCCTGGGAGGATGGCTTGGTGGGTCAAGGGCTGGCTGTGAATGCATGAGGACTCAAATTCGGATCCTCAGCACCCACATAAGTCAGGCACAGCAGTGCACGTCTGTGACCCCAGCATTTGGGAGGGGAGACAGGCAGATTCCTGACGCTGGCAGGTCAGTCTCTCAGAAAGAGCAAACTCCAGGTTCTGTGAGTGAGACTATCTCAGAAACTAAGGTGGAAAACAACTGAGGGTGATAACTTTACACTAGCCTCGGACCTTCACATGTATCTATGAGTGAGCAAACCCATGAACACACATACACACACACCAAAGAAAATAAAAATGGAAGAATTTAAACGACTGAGGGATGGACAGAACCTGATATACATACAGTCGACTCCAGGACAGCTCAGCAATGTGAGTGAGCAGCCTCGGCTATGCTTACTCGGATAGAAGTTCTCTGTTGCAAACCTGAACCCGCTGTGTTGGAATGTTTTTACATAAAGTTACAAAACCATACATAAAAGGGGTTCGGGACGGCCAAATACAAATCTAGAAGTCCACAACGATACTGAAAAGAGGAAAACAACTCACTGCAATGTATTCTGAATGCTTTTTAGATACAAGAGGACAACTGGCCCAGCTGACTGACGGATCTTTAATAAAACATTACTGGAGGGAGGCTGGCACTCAGCTGGAGAGCACTGGAGTAGCAATGCAGGAGGCCCTGGGTTCCCACAGAGCACTGCATAAACTGGGTGAGGTGGCAGCAGCCTGTAATCTCAGCACTTGGAAGGTAGAGGGTCAAGGCCAGCCTCAGCTACATAGTTGAGGCACTGTGAGAAGGAAAGTGAGAGAAGAGGAAAGGAGAGGGGAAAACCAACCCCCAACCTGCTGGAGCCAACAAGAATCTAGGTGTTCACTGGGCTACAGTGTCAAGGGAGCACCAGCCCAGCACTCTCTTCATAGCAGCATCCTGTCACCTTCAGATTACCTCAATCAGTGTTGAGGAGAAATCATGGGCTTGCCTTGGAAACAACAGCAGCTGCCTAAACTTCATCCTCTGATGAAGTTGACTCAGGAGGCGCCATAAGCTTGCCAATGACCACATCTAGCCAGCCTGTGGTGCACTCTCCCTGGGCCCTCTTCCTTCAGACTTGACTATTATGGAGCTGGTCCTGATTCAGGTGGACAAAACAAACAAAAGGACCAGTTATCTCTAATAATGCCAGTGTCTCCAATACCCAGAGCTGGGCTGCCGCTGCACATCCTCAAAGCAAGCCTGGCTGTCTGAGAGCCGAGATCTGCATCTCACGAGCGCACCAGCAGCCTTCCCAGGGGCAGAGACTTCCTAAATACAAGGTTCTTAGGAAGAAAGGAAACGGGCTAGAGGCCCACAGACCACATCATTCCACACAAAATCCACACCTGTCTCCAGGGCTGGGACTCAAGCTCACCAGGACACCAACCAGCCTCTCTGAGAAGCCAAAGGGTGAGTGAGGGATGGAGATTTAACTTCCAAATGTTGGGCGGCAGTGGTGACACACGCCTTTAATCCCAGCACTCAGGAGGCAGAGGCAGGCAGATCTCTGTGAGTTTGAGGCCAGCCTGGTCTACAGAGTTATTAGTTCTTGGACAGCCAGGGCTACACAGAGAAACCCTGTCTCAAAACAAAAACAAAAACAAAAACAAAAACACTTCCAAGTGGTCAGGGACAAGAAACTCGGTCTCTCCCTTTATTTTTGAAGCAGGGTTGCAAGTCTACACCACAAGGCTATGATATGCTAGCCATCGTTCCACCTCTAATTATAATTAAGGTAAGGCTTGCAACACTGTGCTGTCAAAGAACCAACCAGAAAACCATCAAGCCTTCCCAGACACTGTGGGGAAGCGTGGTCTTACAGGAAACAGGGCTTTAAGCTGACAGCACTGTGCAGCACTCAGCAGCTCCTTCCTTCACCTTCCGTCCCACACAGATCCCCCAACAACCTGAAAGCAGTCCAGCCAGCTGCCACCAATCTAAACTGACAACCCATGCCACTCTATCTTTGTTTTAAAATGTCCTGAATGAATGAGCTGTGTGGGATGCACTGTAATCCCAGCACTCAGGTGAAGGCATGAGGATCTGTTCAAGCAAGCCTCTGGTACAAGAGACCTTGTCTCAAAAGATAGTTGTTGCACTTGCAGAGGACCAGAGTTCAGTTCCCTGCACCCATACTGAGTGGCTCACAACTCCCTACAACTCTAGCTGCAGGAAGAGTCTGTCAAGTGGGGGGCGGGCCACAGGCCTTTAATCCTGGCATTCAGGAGGCAAAGGCAGGGGGATTTCTGAGACTAGCCAAGTCTACATAAGGAGTTTCAGGCCAACTAGAGATACAGTGAGACCAGAAAAAAGGGGGTATGTTGGCCCAGAACACAGCTTAATGGTAGAGAGCTTTGTCCAGCATATATTAAGACCCTGCATTCAATCCCTAGTACCACCAAAATAAACGAGCCAAAAAACAAATAAACAAACAAACAAAAAACCTCAAAGAGGCTGAAGAGATGGTTCAGTGGTTAAGGGCACTTACTGCCTGCTCTTGCAGAGGACCAGGGGTCAGTTACTGCACCCACATGCAGCTTACAACAATCTGTTTCAGAGGATCAGCCACCCTCTTCTGGCCTCCTTGGGTACTGCACACATTCAATGCACAAATACACACATGCAGGCAAAACATACACATAGAAATGTTATTTTTTTTTAATGGGAAGAAAACCCAGAGATGAAATGTGACAGAGGGGTCAGAGGGGTAGACTCTTGAGGACCAACAGGACAACATGGGACAGGGGCTGTGGTGCAAGAGTACACAAACCTTTATGTGGAGAGATTTGCTTCCCAGAACTGCAAAAGAAACCAGTGTACAGCTGGGCGGTGGTGATGCATATCATTAATTCCAGTACTGGGGAGGCAGAGGCAGGTGGATCTCTGTGAGTTTGAGGCAGTCTAGTCTACAGAGTGAGAACCAGGACAGTCAGGGCTACACAGAGAAACCCTGTCTCAAAAAACCAAAAGAATGTCACTGGTTAAGTAAATAAGAGGCCCTGGTTCAAACCCAAACACCACTAAAAGGAGAAAGGATATCACAAAAAAAAAAAAAAAAAAA
>CABHPH010123675.1:0-21454 GCA_902168325.1 Peromyscus nudipes
AGTTCCAGGAAAGGTGCAAAGCTACACAGAGCAACCCTGTCTCGAAACCTGCCCCCGCCAAATGCAAATCTTAAATAATATACAAAATATAACTTGAGTGCTAACTTTCAGCCTTAACCAAAGACAGACAGACAGACAGACAGACAGACAGACACACACACACACACACACACACACACACATACACACATGCATGCATGCAGTGTGTCAGCACTTCATAGCATAAAATTTTTATTCTTGGAGTTGAAAGATGTGATTCTTTTAAAAAATTGGTTCAATTTATTTTTGGACTGATAGGGTAGTTTAAGCCTATTTATAATTAGTAAGTATGTATAGTAACCTATAAAAATGAAGACCTGCCTGTACTATGTATTTTGTAGAAGTTATTTTCCTCCATGTAAAGCAGTAGCATGTGGTTATAAAACAAAAACAAAAACAAAAACAAAACTCCCTCTTGTCAGCTGTAAGACTTCATTTTCCTCTGGGCTGATGAACAATCACTGGCCTTGGAAAGACTGATAGTTAAATGTCATCTTTGGCCTGATTTCTGCCTTGGGTTCCCTCTGGATATGGCTGGAGCATTTTTCACACTGAGTTAATTGAGGCGACTATATCAGCGGATTTTTTTTTCTCTTGAAAATCTTGTGCTGAAGAAGAACGCTGATTGCAAGCTCTGCCCTCCCCTTAGCTAAGCGAGTTCCTCAACCCTCAAAGCTTACAAATTAGTGCAGCTTTAGTGATTTGTTTTAGATGTTTAGCTACAGCATTGCTACTATAAATGTCATTTTCCCCTACGCTTTTGAATGCGGTTATTGTGTCTTGTAGTATAGCCCTGCACCATTTTGACTATTGTGTGATTGATACAGAAACGGCTTCCATAGGAAACCATTCCTAGTGAGAACAGGAAAGGTATTATGTTCCGCTGTCCTGCCATGCATTTCTAAGCAGCTGATGTTTTCTTTAACTCATAACCACCCGTAAGTTTCAGAGGGCGATTGAGTCAGTCAGAACTTTAACTCTTATTTTAATCCCTCTGCAAGAGAAGTACCCTGAAATTAACTCTACAGTCAGAGTTTATACTTGAAGATTAGTCTGTTTTCTAGTACAAACTAGGTTTGTAGTGTACTTCAAAGTCAGATCTCTTTATTTTAAAATGTGGAAAAGTGTTGCCTTTGAGAATGCCTTCTCCAAACAGTGACAGTTTAGCACTTTAGCCAAATGCTTGAAACTAGGGGTAAATAATTTTTTTTTGCACACTAAACACTGTGATAATATATAGGGGGTGTGGACAACCATTGTTTTGTAAACATACTTCAAATGAATTTGTAAACAGATACTTCAAATGAAAATACAAGGATATGTGAAAGAATAGAATAAAAATATGAGTCAAATGCATGTTCAGAACAGTGTGATATATTTTATAGCTTTGCTGTTTCCCACATTTGAGAATATTTATAGAATAGTACCTATGCTTCTTATGTCATGCTTTCCTTTAAATTTATGCACTTCACAAGATCTTAGACACATGCTCTATTTTGGTTAAAGTTGAACAATGACTTTATCACTGAGGCAAAAAATTATATACCTAAGAGTCAAGTGTATCTAAGTTATGATTTTTCTTGTATCTGAATATAACATGCTATTAATAATTAACAATAAGTAAATTGAATGCGTACAAAAGCTATAATAGACATTTGTAAGCAAAATCAAAGATAAAGTATCTTATGCATCTGAAAAATGGGATTTTTGTGTTCAAAATCTAAAGCTTGGGTTTTCTTAAAGATTGTTCTTAAAGTGATCTAAAAAGACTTTAGTAGCTTAAATATTGAGTTCTTCTCACTCACTTTTATACTGTCATCTTCTCAGCAATTATTATAGCAATATGGAGCTTTTCACAAGTAGGGCAAGGCAAAGTGCAGTGTTTATATGTTGGAAGTTTGCTTCCTCAAGGGAGTATTTATATCCGTGTATTTTATCAGGAAATTATCTAGGAAAGAGCCTTTTAAAGGAAAGAGGGCTTGGAATTAAAAATGGAGAAGGTTGACTAAGCATCAACAAGAGTTTTGTGTGGAGTGGTTAGGATTCTGTATGCCTCTTACCATCAATTGGAGACTGATAGTCTGCATGGAAATGTCAGTGGGATAACTCTGAAGGGCATGAGTTCCTGGCTAGCACACCTTTTCTGAGGCCACATCCACAATGGATTGATTTGTTGGGTTTTTTTTTGTTTTTTTGTTTTTGGTTTTGGTTTTTTTTGTTGTTGTTGTTTTTTTTGGGTTAGAAGTGTGTAAGGAAGCATAGACAGATAAAAATGTCACCTCATAGCAAGACCGCCTAAAGACCACCAGCTTTAATTAGGCTTGCTCAGAGGCAACTCCTTCCTTTCCCTATTTGTTTGTTATAAGGAGCACAGAACAAACAGGTGTCAACTCTCAGAGTTTTCGATTCTTACTGTTTCCTCTGGGAAAGATCTTCTCATTCTGAGAAATGAAATGTTTTAGTCCCATAGAGCCTAGAATTTCATAGACAGGAAACACAAATACAAATGTGGCTCACTGGGAGCAACCAGGACCATATATGCATCTTAGTTCTTAAACAAGTGTATTCCACTCCACATTCATCCCACTTATGGAGCCAATGTTTGTGAACTGAGCTGGTGGTCTTACTGAGCTTCCAAGGAACAAGGAGTATGAATTGAGAGGAGTTAGTCATTACATCATGGTCATCATGGTAGATATTGATGCCTTGGCCACTTGACATGTAGTTTATGTGACCAATCTCTTCTAATTTGTTTTTAGACTCAAATGCACCATTTTCATCTAATATTGACACATTTCTGTAGGACTTGCTTGATCTTATGTACTGGCTGACCAAATCTAGCTGATAATAACTACTTTTGGCATCATGGTTTCTTAATAGCTTGTTTTCAGGCACTCTGCCTAAACAAAGGCTCTGTTGCACACCATCAATTGCTTTTAAATGATTTGTAGTTCTTGAAAATGCCTGGGGTTTACTTAAAACCATTCGATGTTTTTGGTTTGGGATTTTTTGTACCAGGGTTGCCATAAACTCTATGAGGTATATTTTCCCACCAAAGATATTTTTAATGTCACAGAGTTTGTGGTCATGTGATGAAAGCAGTTGATTTCTTCAGAGAACCTTGCACATTATATAAAGTTTTTGATGGGCATAGCCTCCGTGTTAACCAGCATCCTTCAGTGGTATTCCATAAATAGGATAGTCATGTTATATTTTGAACCCACTTACACCTGTTGGATATTGTCCTGCCTTCTTATTGACTGGCAGTGTAAGATGTAACAATTAGTATTTTATTTTTTTTAAGTTTGCATGCATTGGTGTGTGGCCTGCATGTATGTCTGTGTGAGGGTGTTGGATGCCCTGGAATTGGAGTTACAGACAGCTGTGAGCTGCCATGTCGGTGCTGGGAATTGAACTGGCATCCTATGGGCTCCTAAAACTTCCATTGATGTTGTGTTTGCCTTACCATGGCTTCCCAAATTCTTGACCACATTGTGCTTATCTAATGCACATTATAAATTCTCTGGATATAATATAATGAAATATTCTTCCTACTATCTAGTGAGTATAGTACATATGTTTTCATACTACATTGTTATAGGAGACAAAAGAATTTATTAAAATCTTGGATCTGTATAGGAGATATGTGCTGTTGTTTTTACCATGGAAATGAGTGATTCCGGTTTTTCTCTATAGGTGTGTGGACATAAATGATTTGATAGATAGATTTCCATGTATCATTAATTAAATTTGGATTAGTCTGCCATTGCAAAGATAACAAAGCCACCTAGATACCTATGATTGGAACTTCTTACTTGTTAGACATTTTTTCAGCATCCATCTGGTTGTTCTATTAATAAAATGAGCAACAAAGTGGAAGTCATATGGATACTAAAACATCTGGTTCTTCAGGCCATTAAAGGTGGGGCTATTGGCTTCTATTATCCTTGAATGAAATACTGGCTTTTATTTGCTGTCTCTTTAAAGATGGAAAAATAGGTAATTAAGAGAAGTGCCTCCACTGGGCTATGTACCAATTTTATTATGTAGCTTCTTAGAATAACTCTTCGGCATTGTTGTTGATAGCTCAGCACCTCAGAGTGGTCTCCGTTGTTTAGGAAATCCGATTTCCCTACTGCTTTCACTAACTCCACATCTGTATATATAACTCTTGCCCTAATACCCTTAGCAATGTAAAGTCACTCATCACTAATGCAGACATGGTCAGTTGTCAAAAAGGAAATGCCATGGGAAGACAAACAAGACGACAGCTGATTGAAACCAAAGAGGGTGACTTTTGAAGAAAGCAGTCCAGCTGGTACATTGATCGTAGACTTTCAATCTCTAGAGTGGTGAGAAAATATTTTTTAAAAAACTTTAACTCCTGCAGTATTTTGTTCTGGCAACTTTGTCAGAGTAACACAGGAGTCAATAATAGAAATTGACTGATATAGCACACAAACCTACCCCCCACATCTACTGTATGTCCATGCATCTACATCTCCCCAGTTGAGCCCTTACTGTGATGCAGAATACTTTCAGTTGAATCAAAGTTCATCCAAAGTTCTTGTTTGTATAAGTATGCTCTGCATCTGATCCTCAGGAACCTTCCCTAGTCTTTGTAGAGTTGAGATTCTTTCAGTTTTACTGATGAGGACACTCTGAATGATGTCTTCATCTTAAACTCATATTTATATTGTTGTTATATTGCTATTGTACCTGACTGCCACAAACATAGTCATTTAAAGATATAGATATATCATGGGGCTCCATGATAGCACTCGTACACCTGGGGCTCCAGGGTAGTGCTCATACCCATGTAGCTCCATGATAGTATCCATACACATGGGGTTTGTGATAGTACTCATGCACATAGGGCTCCAGGATATCACTCATAACCATTTGCCTCCAGAGAGCACTCATACGCACATAGCTCCAGGATAGAATTCATATCCACACAGCTCCATCAGTTGTCAGAAAAATAGAGAGAAGATAGACAATCATAGACTATTTCCTCTTCAGGTTAAACCTAGAATCTGGCTCAGAATTCTTGCTACTTTGCAGTATGTGTTAATAATCATGTCTATACATGACAACTGTATTATATGTTCAAGTCCTTACTTCTGAGTCTGAATTATATACCATATTAATTTTTTAATTGTATTTCTTTTATTTATTTATTTTTATTAAGAATTTTTTTTTTGGTTTTTCGAGACAGGGTTTCTCTGTGTAGCTTTGTGCCTTTCCTGGAACTTACTTGGTAGCCCAGGCTGGCCTCGAACTCACAGAGATCCGCCTGGCTCTGCCTCCTGAGTGCTGGGATTAAAGGCGTGCGCCACCACTGCCCGGCAAGAATTTTTTAATTCATTTTACATACCAACCATAGATCCCCCTCTCATCTCTCCTCCCTCTCTTCAACTGGACCTCTGGAGCTCGGCCTGGTACTTGGCTATGAATCTCTGCATCTGCTTCCATCAGTTACTGGATGAAGGCTCTATGATGACAGGGAATTCACCAATTTGATTACCGGGGTAGACCAGTTCAAGTACCCTCTCCACTATTGCTAGTAGTCTAAGCTGGGGTCATCCTTGTGGATTCCTGGGAACTTCCCAGGTTTCTTCTTATCCCCATGATGTCTCCTTCTATCAAGATATCTCTTTCATTGCTCTCCCACTCCATCCCTGTTACATTTTGACTATCCGGTTCCCTTATGTTCTCATCCCCTATCCCCTACACTCTACTGTCCACCCTCACCCCCAGCTTACTCAGGAGATCTCATGTATTTCCCTTTCCCAGGGTGATCCATGTGACCTTCTTAGGGTCCTCCTTGTTAACTAGCTTCTCTGGAGCTGTGAGTTGTAGTCTGACTATCTTTGCTTTATGTCTAGTATCCACTTATGAGTGAGTACATACCATGTTTGTCTTTCTGAGTATGGGTTTCCTCACTCAGGATGATATTTTCTAGTTCCATCCATTTGCCTGCAAATTTCTTCATGCCATTGTTTTTTACTGCTGAGTAGTACTCCATTGTGTATATGTACCACATTTTACTCATCTAGGAGCATCTAGGTTATTTCCAGGTTCTGGCTATTGCGGATAATGTTGCTATGAACATAGTTGAGCAAGTGTCCTTGTGGTATGACCGATCATTTCTTGGGTATATGACCAAGAATAGTATCATTGGGTCTTGAGGTAGATTGATTGCCAGTTTTCTGAGAAACTGCCGTACTGATTTCCAAAGTGGCTGTACAAGTTTGCATTCCCACCAACAGTGGAGGAGTGATCCCCTTAATCCACATCCTCTCCAACATAAGCTGTTATCAGTGTTTTTGATCTTAGCCATTCTGACAGGTATAAGATGGTATCTAAGAATCATTTTAATTTGTATTTATTTCCCTGATGACTAAGGATGTTGAGCAATTCTAAATCTTAAGAAAAATAAAGTCACATGTTATCTTCAGTTATCAATTACTAGAAAAGATATATGCATGTGTGTGAGAGGGAGCGAGAGAGACACAGAACACAGACACGAGACAGAGGCAGAGAGAGACAAAGACACTGGAAAAATCCTGCCAATTTAGATTGCGAAGGAATTAGATGGTTCTATTTTCTCATCCAACATCTATTCACCTAATTTACTGATGTTTTCCAGCTCTCATTTTACCTCAGGAAATATTTCTATAGTTCTGAATTACTTTTAATGTTAATATTTTGGGCTTGTTGCATGTGAATAAAAGTTTAATTTTATTCATCAACATATAAATAGTAACAATGTTGAATATCTTAATTTTTTGTAGAGAAAAGGAGACTTATACTCTGTGATTTTTTTCCACCATTGATGTTAGTCTCATTAATAGAAAACTTAAGAACGTTCTTGTGTTATCTGATACTTTTATTGCTTGTCATGTTTGTATCCCAAAAGTTCAGGTTTCTTTGTGAATAATTTATAAGAGCTATATAAAATTTTGTTCTCAGAAATAATAGATGAGAAGGATATTGGACACATTCAACTATTCTGTAAATAAGCTTCCTTATCTAATAACATTTGAGATGTTCTCATAGTAAATGAAAATTATAATATCTTCTAACAGAGAAAGCTATTTATTAGATGTTTCTTTATGACCTTTGTTTTTCTCCTTAATAACTAGAAAATAAAGATCCCTAGAGTTCTATCTTTGCCCTTCTTTTTCTGTTAGATCTGTGTTTCTCAACCTCCTAATGCTGCGACATTTAAATACAGTTCCTCATGTTGTGATGACTTCCAACCATAAAATTATTTTTGTTGTTACTTCATAACTATATTTTTGCTACTGTTGTGAATCGTAATGTAAATATATTTCAGAGATAGAGATTTTTGTCAAAGGGGTCTTGACCCACAGGTTGAGAATCAATGCCTTACATCCTCTAAATGCCATATCTGTCAGATGCTTTCAGATTTATATACTATTTTAAAAGTTTTTTTCTGCTCCATCTTCCCACCTTCCTTTTCTACCCCTACCCTCTCATTAAACCCTCTTCTTCTAAGACTTGTTAATTATTGAATATGATTTTCTCTAGTTTCATCAATGTTCTTCTAAAGGGCATAACTTCATTCTCTTTTATGCCTGAAAAGTTCTCACCTTGTATGCATACCACATTTTTCTTATCCATTTATCTGTTGTTGGGCATCTAGGTGTTTTCCATAACTTGACTGTCGTGACTGATGTTATAATAAATATTGATGTGCAAGCATCTCTGCATCTCTGTCTTTAACATTTCTAACTAGTGTACTCAAAAGAGTCAAAATTTATATTTCAAAAACTCATCTTGATTTTTGCATAATGCTTTCTATTCATATGAAAACCCTCCATCTTACATAGTTACTACCTAGAAGACTTGCTTGATTGACATTACACTTTCTTTTTTTTATTACTGTAAAACCAGTCCATAATTTTTATTATAGACTAGGCTTGGAAAATGATCCTCAAATGTACCACTGTCACCACTGTGATTGATTCCATATTTATATCTTTGGCTATAGTAATCCCTAATAAATCTCCCTACCTCCTGTTTGAATGACTCTCCAACTACTCCATATGTCAAACCAAATCACAACAAAATAGATTCTGTCCTTTCTCTGTTACTTATAAAAACAAAACAAAACCAAAAACTGTTCAGTGGTTCCCATTGCTGTGAAGATAAAGGCACAACGTTACTATCATATTTGCGCATCAAGATGTGGCTTCTTTTTACTGCTACTTAATATAGGATTGCATTCCTCATATATAAACACTGGCAATGGAGATGCAAAACCTTTTGTTCCATTCCATAAAAGCTGTAGGCTCTTTCCTGTGTCAGTTCTCTCCATGCCTATCCATGGCTCTGAACAAATCTGCCCCAGGATTTTCTGGGTCCTCCAGAGGAAAGGAACAAATGAATGAAGTGTGCTAGTGTGTGGGTACTCATATGGATATGTGTGCATAAATAATGAATTGTTTCATGTGATTATGGGAGATGGTTAGTTCCAAGATCTTCAGTTGCAGATGGGAGGATTACCCATGGTTTATGGTAGCCAGAATCCTGGTTTGGGATACCCAGAGAGATAGTATGCTTAAATTAGACTTTATATGTGAGAATAACAGCGAAATTGTACCCCACAGACATACAGGCAAAAGATATTCTGTCATATTTGGGGGAAAATCAGTCTCTTGTTCTGCTCAGCTGATTGGATGAGGCTTGTCCATATTGGAGAATCTGTGGACAAAATTTGCTTAACTTTTAAAAATGTAACTGTAACTCAAATATAAGCTCAAAACTCTCTTAAAGTAAAGTTTAAACAAACATCTTGACATCCTGTTACTCAGGTCAATTTACACATCACAATTAAATATCCTTTTCTTTTTCTAGAACTTTCAGCTTAATTCATATTAATTTTTTATTATCTGATTAAAGATAAAACATCATTCCATGGTTACCAGATTTAACTTTATATACACTATGAAGTCTCTCATATTATCATGTATCTTATCTCTGAGTGTTCTTCATTTATTTGTGTGTGTGTGTGTGTGTGTGTGTGTGTGTGTGTGTATCTATGAACATGTTTTTTTGTGTCTCTTTTCTGCTAAACTGGATGCCATACCCTCACTTCCTTGCCTTATTCATCCTGGGTGTTTACAGCACATAGAACCCAACCCAGTACAATACATTTATTTTACATTTACTGGAACTGTAGAATGATTGGGTAGATACACAGTATATTTTTTTAAGTTTGCCTGTCAATAACATATTTTATTATTTTTGTTCTAGAGATTAAACCTAAGACTATGAAGGCTAATATAACAATGAAATATATTTCCTGACCTTTTATTTGTAGATAGAGTCTCACTAAGTTGGCCCTATTAACCTCAAATTGTGATCGAACTTTTAGCCTCAGTCTTCCAAGTAGCCAGGATTACTGGCTCCTTTCACTATTCCTGAACCTTTAGCACTATTTGAAGTGGTTATTAAAGCCTCAAAACAGCATGGTAATAGAAGTTTTAACTTAAAATTTCTTTCTTTATCCATTTAGAAAAGCAAATTACATAGTTCACTTTTTAACAAAAGTTCAGTTAGACTTAATTTTGGAGGTAATCATTGAATATTCAATGTGCACAAACATTTTATATGACTAATTTTAAGCATTTCTAATATGTTGATATTGTTAAATGCTCCAGCTATCTATAAAATCAGAAAACATAAACTGTCATTTACAGTATTGAAACAACATGCTATTAATATACTTTGAGGTAAAACGATATTAGCTTTTCACCAATTTTATCTGATTTCTTAAGAGAATATGCATTTAGAATGTAGTTCAACAAAGAAGTGTTGAATATATAATAAGAGATCATAAAATTAAGTGATCTTTTGAATTATTTTACTTTACATCTCATTTCCTTGAGTTCAAAATAAAGTTATGAAACTTCTGCTGAGTATAGTATTATTTTATTTTCTCATCTTCTTTTATCTTGAAAACACATCTATGGCTGGGCGGTGGTGGCACACGCCTTTAATCCCAGCACTCGGGAGGCAGAGGCAGGCAGATCTCTGTGAGTTCGAGGCCAGCCTGGTCTCCAAAGCGAGTTCCAGGAAAGGCGCAAAGCTACACAGAGAAACTCTGTTTCGAAAAAACAAAAACAAAAACAAAAAAACACATCTATCTACCTTCTAGATCTTGGTTGCCATTGTTCTTTTCCTGACTCTCAAGGCCTCTCACACATCACTCCTTGAAGCCAAGCTTTTATTTCAGTGCTTCATGGTTTAGAAACTAATTGCTTTCTATTCATTTTTGGTTACAATTGTTCATTGAGAACATTATTGTGACACATTATGTACATAGCACATTACTCTTTAGACATTTAGGAAAACATTTGAAGAATTATAAGAATGGTCTTTGTCTTCATATAATATATACTGTCTCTGACAAGACAGGGGAATTTGTCACCATGCCCATAATACTATTTAGTGTGAATGTTCTTCTATGTATCAGGTAATTTGTTTAATAAATTCTCAAAATATTACCTAAATAGTATCCAAAATCCACAGAGAAAAGGCTGGGTCTGAGCCAGATTGCATAATTTGTAAAAAGACAGAATTACGAAGCTAGCAAAACCCAGATTAGGCTCCAGCAGTATCCTGTCTCTACAGTGTGTCTTCAAGGCTATTTAGCAGTGAAATGCAACACATCTTGGAGGGAGACACACACACACACACACATGCACACACACACACACACACACACACACACAATACAGGAGTGGATATTTGAAAATGAATACAATTTAAGTGATTAGTCAGAGTTCACTGTTTTTATTGTTTTGTATTTTATAGGAATATTTATCTATTATAGGACTGAAGAGCACATGGGACAAAGACAGTGAGGCCATGATGTTTGAGTATGTGTTCCGTAATACCTCACACTTAGCATTCCAAGGTATCCAAACACCTTGTTTGGGACAGTTAAGGAGCACACTCTCTACCCTAATGTTATTCTACTCCCTGCAGCAGGTAAATTAAGTGTAAAACCAAGTGGAGTGGTTGCTTTGTCCACAAGAGAGTACTAGCAATCCTTGTAGCTTTTGAAAGCTTATTTTGCTTCGCCATTTAGTTTTTAATCATTTAAGATAAAAATTTTATGATCTCCACTCTCTGAGCCAAGGGTAGAGTTACATTTTACATGCATTAAGATTTTTTTTCACATTATTAACTTGAATTTCATGTTAATATGCATTATTATGGAGAAAGTCATCCCCAAAATGGTATTACAAGGATGCATGCTGTGAAAAAAAAAATGGAATAATCCTTTTGAAATAGGCCATATATACGTAACTCCTGATATATAATGCAGTTAATAGAAGGCCTTTGAGGAAAAATTTTATAAGGTGGGGGCTTCAAAATGTATGCAACACACTTGGAATGTCTTGAGTAATTAAAAGTTTGGAGTAAAAAAAATATCTTTAATATGTGAGGCCCTCATTTCAGAGCCAATCACAAAGCAAACAAACTAACAAACAAAAATAATAGAAAGGACAGAAAATAAAAGAAAGAAAAAGCGAAGAGAAGAAAATATTTCTGACTTATGGTTCGTATATAGTTTGGCAGTGAATAAAATCTGTACGTTCATTTGAGACATTATAGCACTAGAGCTGGCAGTTAGTATCAATGGTACTTTCCATAGCCAATCCTCCTCCCAGAGTTTGAAGTACTTCATAAGTCAAGTAGCGCTTCAATACTCCTTACATCACAGTGTAGCAGAATGTTCTAAAGAGTTGGCCCAAAGAGTACAGAAAAATTAAATGTTATGCTTAGCTCAGTGGACATACACTAACAATGTGGAATTAGAGTCCATGTTAAATAGTTTTACATAAGATTTTCTATGATCAGAATTCATCCCTACATTCAAAATGTCACCATATACCATGTTGCGTGTGTCAGAATCTGTGCTGAGTATTGTGAGACATTAAATAAAGTGGGGTTTTTTTTGGGTTTTTTTTTTTTTTTTTGGTTTTTCGAGACAGAGGTTCTTTGTATAGTTTTGGTGCCTGTCCTGGATCTTGCTCTGTAGACCAGGCTGGCCTCGAACTCACAGAGATCCTCCTGGCTCTGCCTCCCGAGTGCTGGGATTAAAGGTGCGTGCCACCACCGCCCAGCTTAAATAAGGTGTTTAACAATAAGAATCACACTTGTGATTGTACAAACCCTTTATGTGCATTTTCATGTACACTCCACCAAGAAGAATATACTAATTCTGATCCTCCTTGATTGACTAAGATACTCAAAAAAATAACAAGTCCAAGTACACCCACATAGTTAAGGGTAAGACCAAGGATTTAGATCCCTGATCAAGCTTGCTTTATCAGTTACACTGTTTCTAGTCTCAGAGTTACAATCTTTGAAGAAGAATATAGATAGATAGATATATTTACATTAGAGAAATAATGTTTAGAGACTCCCCAGGTACACATGCAAAATATAGTTTGATATTTAGACAAGTATTGGGAAATTGAAACAAATGTATTGATGCATTTAATCAAGTCTTGCTACTTGACATAAAGCACATTGTTCAATGTGGTAAGATTGAGAAACATTTGACATTTCCGTGTAATGACATGGTTGTTTGTCTGGTAAAACCTTGTTTCATCACTTAAAATTTTAAATTAGAGCTTCTGTGTTAGATTTCTGAAAACAGAAATTGTGAGAAAATGAAGGCATGCATGTGTACCTTGAATTACAGGTTTGTATGACCATGGGCCACACCTCTGCTGTAAACATGGTGCCTCTATAGCCAATCATAGCAAGTAACTCAAGACAACCAGGTATAATAACATGTGTTTAAGGTTGAAAATCTTAATTGAATCTTAATGTCAGTTTACATGTGAGGCTTTCTTCTTTCTTGAAGCTCTAGGGAGAAGCCGATTTATTGATTTTGCCACTCTGAGAGGTTGCTTGTATGTTTTTGATTTAGGGTCTCCTCTTTTCTTTCCAAATCCAGCCACAGAGTAGTATTTTCAAATCTATTGTCCTAGTCTGAAACTCCTCCACAATTCATATAAGCACCATAATTACATTTAGGCCCTCCCCCAAATCCAAGAGATCTTCACATATTAAAATCTTTGCTTACAAAGGACAAGTCTTTTTTTTTCCTATAGAAGGTACATATTCATAGGCTTCTGGAATTAGGTGTGGAAATCTTCAAGGGGCATAGATGCTGCCTATCACAACCAGATTCTGGCATTTAGAGGGACCATTTTCCTATGTAGTATATACACCTTTATTTATCTTACTATGTCTGTGCAAATGCTTTGGCTTAGTGGTTTAAGATTAACTGTGAGAAAACTCACCTGCTACACACTCTGATCCATCGAATGACCTTTTAATAGCTCATTTCCTTCTTTCCACTATGCAAATTATACCCACCAAGGAGAGCCCTTCCTAATGAGCTTTCAGCTATTACTGTATTTTTAAAACTGATTTAATCAGTTCCCCTCTCAATTTTTATTTTTTTAACATTTAAATAAAAGTGAGTGAGAAGATCTATTTTATTTCAGCACTGGTTGCCCCAAATTTATCTCTGTGAATAAAATAAAAAGTAAGACATTTTTATTATTCAGTCAAAGGAAGATTATACTTGTAAAAAGAAAACACCAATTTATGAATTCTTGTTGCTTTATGTACATGGTAGAACTCTCCAGGAGGGATTAACTGCTCCTGTCAGATAGGTTAACAGTTGGTGCCTGCTCACTTTCTTACAATTGAATGGGTGGTCATAAAACGATGGAAGGTTTCATTTCAGGAACTAGGAAGCTGTTCCCTTGCACTTAAACTATTTCTAAGAGATTGTAAAGCTACTGAGACTCCATTGCTATTTTGTGTTTACTTCAGTCATCTCCCTGCAGTAAATCTGATGGGCTTGGATAAATCATTGATTTACATGTTAAAAATGGGAAATTAATGATTTCTGCATAATTTTAAAATATGACTGACAGGAAGCACCATGCATACTAAAACATTCTGCTCATTAAGTATCTTTAATACTTTTGGCAGACATTTTCCTGATTTTTAAATTTATATTTTATAGAGAAGTTTGCAATAGTATCGCACAGGCTCTATATTTGGATACTTGTTTAAGAGTGGAATATAATTTCTCAACATACTTCCTAAAATAGTGCCACCAGGCAAGGATCACATGTTCACACACATAAGACTGAGGCTAGAGATGTGTTTAAAGTTCTTGTATTTAGGAAGCTAGGGGTTTGATCCTCGGCATAGCATAAGCTGGGTATGGTAGAATATTCCCAGAGTACTAGATCTGGGCAGGTAAATACAAGAGAATCAAAAATTAAGGTCAACCTTGGCTGCACAATGAGTTTGAGACCAGTCTAAGGTATACAAGTTCCTGTCTCAAAAAAGAAAATAAATAAAAAACAAACAAATTCACATGAGTTATGGGAACATTTCGCAGTCAGACCTTGACAAACCCATTGTGGGATGTTCTGTATGCTGTGAATGTGTTGCTCTGATTGGTTAATAAATACAGTGCTGATTGACCAGTAGCCAGGCAGGAAGTATAGGCGGGACAAGCAGAGAAGAGAATTCTGGAAAGAATCAGGAGTCGCCAGCCAGACGAAGAGGAAGCAAGACGTGAAAGCAGAACTGAGAAAAGGTACCAAGCCACGTGACTAAACATAAATAAGAATTATGGGTTAATTTAAGTGTAAGAGCTAGTCAATAGTTAGCTTGAGTTAATGGCTGAGCAGTTTTAATTAAAAAAAATTTCTCAACATACTTTCAAGGCTTCAACCAATGAAACAATACTAGTAATAGTGAGTGCTTGAAAATGCTGACTTTTTAAAAGAATAAAAATTTTAATAGCATGTAAAAATAACTTTTTTATGATTTTACATAGACGAGTGTTCTATCTGTATGTAAGCCCCTACTGTGGTTGTTATGTAAAATAAATGAAAAAAATAAATTTATCACCATAAAAAAATTTTCCTAATAAAATTATTTGTTGATTAATATCATTATAATATATGTGTATATGTGTACATGTGTACATCTACACATACATATACACATGTATAAACATACATATATACAAACATAGATATACCTACATATGCACACACACACACACACACACACATCCACTTCTGCTCTGTTCATTTGACAAATGAAGACAATAAGGCAAAGAAAGATCAAATCTGTGCTCTAAAACTAGTATGTAACATTTGGGTCAAAATCTAATATATCTCCAGAATCAGAGCTCCCAACAGAAATTGAATTGGATCGTTTACAGTATTACTAAAGAACAATTCTAATGAATTTATGAATCGCTAATCTCACTTAAAGATCTTCCTGAGGTTAAACTCACAAAATCATCTGTATTCAGTTGGCTGCAGTTGGGATGTAGAACTTTAGAGTGTTTATGACTTCAGGTAGTTATTTATGGGTGGTAGGAAAGAAGATTTCAGAATGTCTATACAAATGATATGAAGCTGTTATGCTTAGCAGTATGTGTGCAGTTGGGTAAAATGTCAGGTTTTTTGTTTTTGTTTGGTTGTGTTTGATTCAGGTGTATCCGCAGCACATTCCGTGGAAACTAGAGCTCTCTCCAAACCCTCCCTCATAGTGATCACTGGGCAAGTGTGGAGCTTTTATTCTTTGAGCATGTTTGTTCGCTTCATAGGCATCTATGCTTAATTAACCCACACCGTTTTGCAGTGTTTACTGTCTACGAGGCTCTGTTCTATGTGTCTGGAAAAATTAAATTGAAATAGTCTGTTAAGATAAGTAACAAAATCATCTCCGTTTTAGTGTTGAGAGAGCTGAGTCATAAGAAATGAGCAAACTGCCCAAGGCCACCAGGATATCATGTTGTAGGCTTAGGATTCAAATTTAGAAAAGTCTATTTCCAGAGTCTCTTCATAAACAAGTAGTTCAAATTTAAAATGTTTCCTTTGGGAGAGAAGTCACCCTTCTTGACTTTAGTTCAGCTTGCAGTATTTTTCTAAATTCTTATTCCAATTGGAAAAAGGTAATTAAGGAGTAGGAATCATTTCTCTGTTTGTTTCTGTTGGAGTTTTATCTTGTTCTCATAATTGCACTGATTGTCTGCTCTTGTCCTCTCCCATCGTTGCCTCTCCCTTCCTCTGCCCTTTCAACCCTTCCACTCCTGTTTCCTCCCTTTCCCTTTTCCCTTTTTTTGCTACTCATCCTCTCTTCATTATATTTTCCAGTTAGATCAAGAGATGAATGGACTGGTAAATAAATTTATATACTTCAAAATTGGCAGTCAGTGTGGGATGCTTGACAAAACAGGCATGAAATATTACAGAGAAACTTTCTAATTATTTCATGTCAATGACATTGTTATCACAAATCTTCAACGTAAAATGTATTACAAAAGGATTATATATTCATGATGACAGACATACTAGAATATAGCCACTACTTATCAGCCTTTCTATTGACCTCTTATTGACACTGGTCTACCCCTTTCAAACTCTTAGTCATCATTCAATCCTTTATTGGATTATTATTTCCTTTCAGTGTCTTTTCATTGTGTTGGAGTTTCTTTCTCTTCCTCACCATATCTGTAGTCATTTAGTCTCAGATATATTTTTTGTTTCCTATCCTTTATTATTATATTCACACTTAAAGCAAAATATGTAAGATGCCCTTAAATGTATTCAATGATTCAGTAAATACAGTTCTCAAGGGTTGCTGAACAAAAGAAGAAATGATTGATCCATGTTGCTGGGGCACTTTGCTCAGCCTTGGTGTAGGGAGGAGGAGACTGGATCTGCCTAGGCTGAGTCTACCAGGCTGGGATGACTCCCCAGGGGAGACCTTGCCTTGGAGGCGGTGGGAATGAGGGGTGGATTAGGGGAAGGTCTGGGGGGGGGAGGAGAGAGGACGGGGGAATCCGTGGCTGATATGTGAAATTAAGTTAATTATAAATTAAATAAATATATATATATATTTATAAAATAATGATAATGAAGAGGAACTTTATATATATATATATATATCACCCTTTGGCTCAGATGTACTAATTTAAGAATCAAAGTAGTTGTATTTCTGTACACATACGTGTCTTTATATGTATGTAACCATAATAATTAATGAAGAAGTGGATAAGGAATGGTAAGAAATGGAGTCATTTGGTGAGGGAGAAAAAATAGTATTCATGTATCATATTCTAAAAACAAAATTAAAAGTCAAAATAGAGTTCTTTATCTCTTGGTATCCATGAACTATTTGGCTTGATTGTCAACATACCAAATGTAAATTTATTTAATTTATATTGTATATATACATATATATTGATAAGCACAATATTTATATTAAAAACAAAACAAAAAGATTGTGTGATATGTTTTATTCACTGGGAACTAGAGGAATACCCTTTCTTGCCTTGAGCAATATATATTATAATCATTATAAAGACAAATTAGAGATTTGATTACTTTTAAGAAATGTTTAAAATGTACTTTATAGGCATAAGAAATCTATGCAATCTATGTAGTTATCTAGAGGACATATGCTCTGGCTTCATCAGGCTTACGCTGTGACTTCATAAGAAATGTGCAGAGAGAAGGAAAGCTTGGGAAAAAGGTGTTTGAGTGAGTCTTCATAAGATCATCAGAAGTATGAGCAAGAGAGGATATTTTTAGCAGAGGGACAGGCCTAAGCACTAAGTCAGGCTTTTTGATACTGGGTGGTTTGTAAGTGGGAAATCCATTGGAGTAAAAAATCAAGGATGGTGTCTGAAAAAGAAATAAGGTCTTCATGGGGCATGGTATAATGCTAGGAAACTGACTTTTCAACTTTCTAGAAATATATAGGCAACTTTCTAGAAACAGACTTTTGGGAACTGATATGATATGGTTAGCTTTACAAAACAAATAACCAAAAACAAAATAAAACAAAAAAAAAGCAACCAATCAAACAAAAAACAACAAATGTGCAAACACCCGTATCAATCTATAAGGAAGTTTCTAGGACAAAATTAGAAATGAGGAGGACAGTTAAGAAGGCATATGGCAGAGAGATGTGTAGCTGGGTCTGTTGGAGGGACCCTGGCGGTGTGATCAGGATCTATCCCTGGTGCGTGAACTGACTTTCTGGATCCCATTACCTGTAGTCAGTCACTTTGCTCACTCTTAATGCAGTGGGGAAGGCCTTGGTCCTGCCTCAAATGAATGTACCAGTCTTAGCTGTCCCCCCACCATGGGAGAATTTACCCTTTTGGAGGAGAGGATGAGGGGTGGGTTGGGGAGGGGAAGGCGGGGTGGGGCGGGAGGATGGATGAGAGGGGGATCTGTGGTTGGTATGGAAAATGAATTAAAAAAATTTTTTTAAAAGAAGACGTTAAAGTAAGTCTCATAAGAAATAATGAGGACATGGATCAACATGACTGTGTCAGTGTCAAATGAGGGTGCATTTGTTGCAGACACAACTAGAAGACGCTTACCGAAGCTTGATTATGGAGAGGCAAATTCCAAATGTCTCTTGTGAGCTCATTTCTCAGCATGTAGAATACAGAACAAAATGATTGTGTGGCATTAAAATTTAGGGAGAGGGGATGAGACAATAGATGACTTAAGTTTTGAACATATAATCAAAATGCTCAAAGGCACCCAGAGTCAAATGATCAGGCCTTGGGGTTGGGTAGACTACAGTTCTGGAGGCAAGGGAGAGAGACTGCTTAGACTGATTCCTTGTCATCATCATTTACCCAGCACATTTTCACTCATCTTTCTTCTTGCACTAAGTACCATTATCTAAAGCTAGTGATCCCATAATCAGCAGTCATTTGTCCTATTCCTTGAGGAGCTAAGAGTGTATTAGTCAATAAGGATATCAGAGATGATCCAGAAAGAGGTTTTCTGTTGTGACTAATACCACACATGCACATGGACTTTCAGGGAGCAATGACATTGTGATATGTTGATATTAAAGCAGACATCCGTGAATGACACAGAAGCAGCAGTCCATGGCAGGAATCGAAAATGGAAAATATAGAAATAAGAGCATAACATATGACCTAAAGTGCCATAAACGTCTTAAGAAGAAAGACAACAAAATCACATTTTCATTCAATGTCTAAAAGGATATTGATGACCCTTGAGGAATCAAAATGTAGTTGTGAGTAAATAATCAACTTGCAGTGGTTTGATGAGAAATGCAGAATAGACCAGAGGTCACAAGTGGTTCGCACAAAATCAAAGCAAATACCATCTCAGTTGTATGCAAAGGGGAAGTAGGCAGAGGAAAAAGGCAGAGTTTCTTTGTTGGGTCAGAGTGGGCCAATGAGTGAAGTACCTACAGGCATGATGCCGAATATGCAGAAGGAATCCCTGGATAATGTATCCTTACATCATGTTTTATGTTTGTAACTAAATGCCTTCCAAAAGACACAAATAGCTGTGCTCTTAAATAAGGGCAATTTGTGGGGTGATGAAGACAACAAAATTATGTCTATGTATGTACACACTGACATAAGTATACATTATGCAGTAATATGTGCTCTAAAGACAATAATTAAGCTAGGAAGATCACGGCTACAGAGAGGACTCAGCAGATAAAAGCAAATGCTGCCTTTGCAGAGGACCCTAACTTGATTCCCAGCACTCACATCTGGCAGCTTAAAACTGCCCATAACTTCAGCGACAAGAACCCAATGATTTTGGCCTCTGTGAGCAACTGCACTCATGTGCACACGCAAATTTAAAATATAATCAAATCTTTATAAAGGGAAATAGCAGCTGGTTTCTATTTAAATAAAGTAGGCATTTCATTTAAAAAAATCTATGTTACACAAGGAAGGTAGCTCAGAGCATTCTCATCTGAAGGGTCTCTGATGATCAGAACTCTTAAGTAAGGATGTGTCTAATGCTCTGCAGGAGCAGCAAGAAACTCCACAGAAGGTAGGACTAGAGACATACGTAATATCTGACCTTGGAAGCCTTGGTGGTCATTGTAAATATGTTCGTGTACATACTGAGATTTTCTGGAGCCATAGTGTCTGGACAGAGCTGTGAGAATGTAGTTAGAAGGGTCATTCTGGGTGCTGGATGGGGACTAGACTACAAAGTATTGACCTTGGGTTGCAGAGCTCTCTTAGAAAGCATTTGCTATGGTTGAGAAGAAATATGTAGTTTTATCTAAATGTGAAATGATGAAAAGACTTACAATTTATTTTGAAAAGAGCGGCAAACATAATTGCATATTGCACAGTGAAGGTTGTGAGAAAGGTGGCCAGGATCAACGTGGGGATTTTAAGCTGAACAATGGTGTAGAAAGTAGGCTGAAGAGATCTTACGGTGAAATTCCTTTGCCTTGTCTAACATTGGGGATTATAGGCAACAAAGAGTGTTTCAGGTAGTATGCAGCTGATGAATGTTTCCCTTAGACTCAGCTTCATTCTTAAGAGAATAAGGAGAGAAGAAATTGGGTTGAGGTATTAAGAATCACTGTAGGGTTCAGTTGCTGCTACATTCTATTGCAGCAAAACTAGATTTCTAATCTGTCATCTTTGAACAAATTTTCTCTGTTCCTCACCCCTACTGCTTAAATTTATTTTGAATTATTTTGATTGCAAAATGGTTTGTATGTTTATATTTAAGAAATGTATATGTCTGAGCATGTTATATACACAGGCATGCGCTGTGGTTGTACACAGACTTACAGGCACCACTTCCTTCAATACTGAAAGCAGAATTGTGCAATCTTATCTCCTTGGATAACCACATAGATACTGAATCTGTGCATGCTGACATTCACCTAGCCAAGTCCAGTGTGGGAATAGAGGTATAATTTACACAATAAATGAGTCAGGAGGGACAATGAAATAAGAACAGATAAACATTTATTATGTATGTGTAAATATATATATGAGAAATAGATTATATATCAGAAATATGAGAGTTTGTCGTATCTAAAACTCTCTTGCAGCCAAAATTGTTCTTTGTGGTGACTTACACTGGTTTATATTTCATGTAGCAGGATATTTGAGTCCATTTCAATGTAGAGATATAGACATTTCAATGTGAGGAATTTTGAATTTTTAGGAGTGGAGCTACATTCCCTGAAGATTTTGTCACCCTCAACAATTATTTCCTCAAATATCATCATAGACTTTGTTCACAGGAAATTGCTTGAAATATGTTTTATGTTAGTTATTACAAGTGACTTGTGTTTATGTTTATCTTAGAAGAATATAACTATGAAAATTGATTTTTCAAAATTAATTAGCTTTGATATTGATATGCCAAAGTTTATTTTTTAAAAATCATCTTGCTGAAATTGAATAGTGTACTAGTGGAAATTTTTTCTCTCTCTCCTTCTCTCTTTCTCTCTCTCTCCCTCTCTCTCTCTCTCTCTCTCTCTC
>CABHPH010123676.1:0-13875 GCA_902168325.1 Peromyscus nudipes
CTGTTTAAAATAAAGTCCAGGCAAGGACTGCCACTGCTAAAGATCCCAATAATACATGGAGACAATTTTAGTTACATGTATATGTGTGCAGGTACCCTTGGAGTGTGTCAGATCTTCTCGAGCTGGAGTTGCAGGCACTTGTAAGCTGCCTAGTATGGGTGCAGGAAACTGAAGTTGGGTCCTCTGGAAGAGCAGCAAACTCTCTTAATCCGAGCCATTTCTCTAATCTCTGAAGACTATATCCTTTTTTAAAAAAAATATTTTATTTTTTTGAGACAGGGTCTCTTTACATAGCCCTGGCTGTCTTGCTTTGCCTCCTGAGTGTTGGGATCAGAAGCGTCTGCCACCATGCCTGACTAGTGACCATATTCTCCTTCCCCTCCCCCCTCCCTCTCTCCCTTTCTTTCTTGTTTTGTTTTGAGACAAGGTCTCTCTATGTAGCCCTAGCTGTCCCAGAATTCTCTATGTAGACCAGACTAGCCTTGAACTCACAGAGATCCACCTGCCTCTGCCCATGAGTGCTGGGATTAAAGGCATGTGCCATTATGCCTAGCTCTTTAATGACTGCATTCCTAAATGAAGAAAATACCAATTCTCTTTCTCTATTAACATGACTCTTCCATTTTTCTCTTTTTTTCTTGAAGGCAGCGGAGGAAGTTGGTTATCCAGTAATGATCAAGGCCTCAGAGGGAGGAGGAGGGAAGGGAATCAGAAAAGTTAACAATGCAGATGACTTCCCTAACCTATTCAGACAGGTAGAGTACAAGTTGGTTTTTCTTGTTTGATTTACCATGTATATCAGAGATGAGTGATTTAACTTACACTGTAATTTAGATATACAGAAAATGTTGAGTTTTGATTTTTATGTGTATGTAATCTAAGCTTTGTCTATAGCCTTTATCTGATTATTCATAGAAGTGGAAGGAATTAATGAACTATCTAATTCAGTGAAAATTCTATTCAATTATGTGCTTCAAGCACTAGTTTTTCTTATATAGAAGATAGCTCTTCTCCACATGGTGTGTGTGTGTGTGGCTCACGGTATCTCATGATGGTAAGAGACAATGTCATTCTGCGTTCTTGTGCTCCTGTTTTGACATTGTAGGTAAGTATGTGGTACAGTGGGACGATACGCATCTGTTTGCCCTTATGTTGGCCAAATGCTAAGCTCTCAGATAGGCTTTTCCCTACTTCATGTGAAGTTGGCTGGAGGCCCTTGAGTTTCTACCATGTTCTCTGTCCTGTTTGTCAGTAGCCCACACCCTCGCCTATGCTTGTGGCCATCACACCCTGGCACGGGAACCTCATGGTAGGCCCTCAGTATGTGTGGACTGGGTGCCTCGGAGTGTTTCTCTTGGCTTTACCCTTGCTAGATGAGGCCATACTCTAGGTAAGTTGTAAAAGGGAGACAAAATTCTTTTTTGTTCCACCCTAAGAGTTCCCTTCACATGTTTGTTTCCTTTGTTACTTTTTTTTCTTTTCTTTTACTAAAACTCAAGAAAAGATGTGACAGAAAAAAGAAAATTAAGAGGCAGGTATTACCTTGTCATGTTGCTAGCACTTTTTCTTACACCTTATACCATCCTGTTGTGTGTATGCCCCTACTTATCTTTGTTCACCCACTTCCTTTTTAAAAACCATTCAGTGGCAGATTTCTTGCTTAGTTGTCAAGAGGTAAGAGGAAAAGCTATGATTTGATAAATGAAATTATAAAAGTATTGTCTTACTACATTTTATTTTGGACGTCAGAAGTTTAATATCACCTGTTTTCATTATATTCCTTTTGTAAAGTTTAGTTTTGTAGGTAGATTAATGTTTCATGGAGTTCAGGAAAAAAAAAAGGCTTGCTCTCCTAATGTAAAAGCGTTTTAATTAAAGATAACACAGATATTTCATAACTACTTCTTAGCTTGGAATTGAGTATGTGAAGACTGTAGAACACTAAGAATTTGTTTAATGTGAAGTCCTCAATTTCTAATAATGGATAGCTAAATTAACCTTTCCATTCAAAAGCAACTAAAAATGCAGAGTCATAGTGCTGATTTCACAGTTTAGTTGGCAGAATGCTTGTTTTTCCATGCAGGATGCCTTAGTTTCAAGCTGATGTTATAAACTGTTTATGGTGGTGCATGCCTGTGTTCTCATATATAATCAGGTATATATACATATGTATACACAAAAATGGGAGGTGTAAGCAGATGAGATTAAACATGCTCGGGATGGTATGGCCACAGCGAGCAGGAGGATCAGAAATGAAGGTCATTCTTAATTTAGCTATATATTGTAGGGAACAAAAAAGGAAAACTGGATTTGATTTTTTTTTTTCTTTAAAGCCTGTTAAGAGATTGAAAGCTTTTCAAGATGGTAAAGAATTTTAAGAGGCTGGGTGGTGGTGATGCATGGATCTCTGTGAGTTTGAGGCCAGCCTGGTCTATAGAGGGAGTTCCAGGACAGCCAGGGCTACACAGAGAAACCCTCACCTCAAAAAACAAACAAACAAACAAACAAACAAACAAACAAAGAATTAAAAGAAACAAACTCAGAGGTGAGCCTGGGAGTTAAAGACATTGTTTTGGTTTTTATTTTTTGGGGTTTTTTTTTTTTTCTTCCTTCACAGAGATATTTTCTAGTTTAAGGTAAAACAACTAACTGGGCATGGCAGCTCACATACCTAACACCTGCACTCAGGAGTGTGAAGCTTATTAAGTTTAAGGGCAACCCCTTGTCTACACAGGTAAGAACCTGCCTCAAAAAACAAAAAAAAAACCAGAAAACCAGCCCCTTCCTCAAGGAGGAAGAAGAAAAAACTACAAAACTGGTTCAGAATTTTCATTTGTCTTACAAGACTAAGAAGACAAAATTTAGACTTTATAGATGGTTGAACAAGTAGTTTTGGAGGCCTCAAGGACTCCTACATTTTATATTGGAATCCTGAAGGATTGTACCACAGGAGAAAGAATAAACCAGAAATAGACCAACCCTTATAGGGACTAAATCTCAGATTCAAAGCACTCACATTGATTCAGGTATTATGTTTACAATTGCCAATGCTCCTGTCCATCTGCATGCATGAAGCAAATGTCCATCCTCTCCAGAGAAGATTATATATTGAACTTCAAGTTAGTACTACTAATTTTTCCCATGTGTATATTAAACACCCAATTAAAAGTAGTAGGTGTATAAATTGCATGATTCAAAACCAAGGACAAACATCAGTGGAAACAGATCCAACAAGCATTTAGATACTAGAGCTGCCAGACAAGGGTTTTAGAGTATTTGGGCAGAGAATTAGAAATCATAAACAAGAAACATTCTAGAACTGGAAATACAATAACTAAAATTAAGAAGACATCAGTATATGAATTAAATAACATGTTAAGATTGAAGGAAGAGGGGTTGGGGATTTAGCCTGGTGGTAGAGTGCTTGCCTAGCAAGCGCAAGGCCCTGGGTTCGATCCTCAGCTCCAAAAAAAAAAAAGATTGAAGGAAGAATCAATCTTTGAAATATAGAAGAAAATTTAGACTCAAGCATAAAGAGAGACAAAAAGATTTTAAAAAAATACAGAAAAGAGCAATACATTTAAGTTGCAAAGATGACCACAAAAACGCCTGTCTCTTCGCATATTTTTACTGTACAGTGTAAGATTGTGTCTTTTACCATCAAGTAGAACAATCTTCTCTTTTACTCTTGGATTCCAGCTGGCTTTTTGACTTTTTTTGACCAACAGAAGGTAGTAGAAATGGTGTACAAGTTCTGAAGTTTATGTTTCAAGTGGTTGTATAGTTTATACCTTTCCTTATTGGAATGAGTCCTCAACTGCCACGTGAAGAACCCATTCTACACTACTAGAAAAAGAGAGACCGTATGAAGCAAAGTGGAAAACAGTCCTTCCTGCTGAGGCCTCTGAGTCCTACTAGGTGACTGGTAGCACCACATTTGAACGTCAGTGAGACTTTGTTAGACTGTCAACCCCTAGTTGACTGTTAGATGGCAACAGTGCACAAGTGACAAGTTACTAGTTAAGTCTAGCTCAAAATACTGTCCCACGTCACTAGTTGTTTTTTCCCCCTCTCTTTGTTATTTTTAAGTTTGTTAGCTAGAGCTGTAGGTCAGTAATAGAATGCTTGTCTAGTATTTAGTACGTCTTAGATTTGATCCCTAGTACTGCCAAACAAACAAACACACAATTAACGGAGACTATTATCAAAGCATCATTGACAGAGAAATTGATAGCAAAAGATATGCTACCACCATGAAAAACATTTGGCACTGCCTTTAGGATTAGCTCATGGGTTAAATATGCTGAGAAGGATATTAATGACATCGTAGGAATGTCGAGCAAACTGTTAATGAAGCTAGAAAGTAGTGAAGTGTTGTTAGTGGAATCTGGAAAAAAAGATTACCCATGTTCTGAAATAGTGGAACACCTGGCAAAAAATTATTATCTGAGATAACTTAAAAGACAATGTAATTCAGCGCTGGAGAGATGGCTTAGCTGTTCAGTTCCCAGCACTATTAGGTGACTCACAACTGCCTGTAATTCCAGCTCAAGGACATCTGAGGCCTTCATTTGGCCTCTAAGGGCACTTGGACTTGTGTGTACATACCCTCACACAGACATACACAGAAATACATATAAATTATATAATGATAATTTAAAAACTTAAAAAAGATAATATAATTCATGAAATCATAAATCTGGTTAAGAAGATCTCAAAGTAAAATACTGAAAGTATCTATTAATGTTTAACTGTAAAAGATGAGGGGTTAGGAGTGTATTTCAATTGGTAGCATGCTTGTGTAGTATGCATGAGGCCCTGGGTTTGATTCCCAGCACCACATAACCTGAGCATGGTTGTATATGCCTGTAGTCTCAGCACTAAGGGGAGTGAAGCAGGATCAGAATTCAAGGTCATCCTCAGATACATATCAAGTTTGAAGCCAGCCTGGCAACATGAGATACTGTCTCAAAAGCAAAAGGGGCTGGAGAATGGCTCAGTGGTTAAGAACACTGACTGCTTTTTCAGAGGATGCAGGTTTGATTCCCAGCACTTCCATGGTGGCTCACAACTAGTCCCAGCATATCTGATGTTATTTGACCTTCTTGGGCCCCAGACACACATGTGATCCATAGACACAAATGCAAGCAAAACACCATTCACATAAAATAGAATCACTAAAAATAAATAGATAAATAAGTTTCTGCTGTTTGAGTAAGGGAAACCAACAATATATTCCCATTTGGATTTCAAGACTGCTGTGAAACCAGTGACCACTGAGTATCTCCAATCCTTTCCATTTGAACAAGAATATCCTTTGTAGTTCTTTCTCCAATCTCATCATTAAGTGTTGGGGTTTACATGGTGGCTCACAACCATCAGTAATGAGATCTGGTGCCCTCTTCTGGCCTGCAGAGACACATGCAGGCAGAATACTGTATACATAATAAATAAATAAACCTTCAAAAAAAAAAAAAGAAAAAAAAGTGTTTGGGTTTAGGGCAGATAACTTGTCTTTTTAGTTCTCAGGTCTCTGGATGAAGAAAATGTAACTGAGGAGCTGCACTGAAGGGGACTCTTTTGTTTCTGGACATGAGTCATAAGAGCAATGGAGGTCAAGCCTGATGACATGATTGGATGAGACTTTGGGGGTCTTGGGAGGGGGTGAGTCTATCTTGCATGTGGGAGGTCTGTGAATTATTGTGGCCACAGGGTGGGCCATACATAGTACATTGTTTGCAGAGATGGCCACAATAACTCCTCCCTTTCCTCTATGTATACCCTTTACAATGTGACTTTGCTGTTCTTCCCATGAAGAGGTGGTATATCTTTCCTCACTCCTTGAATTGTAGCCATTTTTTGTGGCTTGCTTAGACAAATATTAGATGGCCAAAGTGACATACATATATCGGAGCCTAGACGTCAAGAGGACATGCAGCTTCTGCTCTCACCCCCTAAGAACATTATACTGAAGAAGCTTGGTCTCAGCTGTATATGGTACTGAGAAGCCCATTGGAGGATGAGAGACCACATATAACAGAAACAAGCACGTTCAGTTGAAGCTGTCTATACTTACCATCCAACCGTCAGCACAGGTCACCAGATTTGTGAAAGAGGCCACTTGAGCCACCAGATATTCACATCATTGCAAGAAGCAGAAGAACTGTACAGCTGAGCGTCATGAGCAAGAAAATGGTTGACATTTTCAGCAGGTCACTGAGTTTTGAAGTAACTTCTGCAGCTAGCAAACTGAAGTAGAAAAGCTAGAATATAAAGACACAGGCTGTATTGATGTTCTCTAGTGTTATGCACTTTAAGACTCAGATATGAGGAAAAGAATAAAGCAAAACAATAGTTGAAGAAATGGAGCAGAAAGCAGAAAAGATAATGTGTAATCTTTGGTGAATACAAAGAAAACCACATCTCAGCTTACGAGTAAATCTGCCACCTGCTTCCACCCCAAACACACACAAAAGGAAAAGGAAGGAAGGAAGAAAGAAAGGAAGGAAGAAAAGACACATATATACAATCTGAAAGCTGTTGGAGCAAAAGGATTACTTGAAAAAGGCTAAGAAAAAGACTAAGTTGAGTCAGCCATGGTGGCACACAGCTTTAATCCCTGTGCTGGAGACACAGAAGCAGGTGGATCTCTGTGAGTTCTAGGCCATCTAGGGCTACACAGTGAGATCCTAGGGGGAGAAAAAAGGAGGAGGAGGAAGAAGAAGGATGATCAACAGTTGAAATCTCAGTAGACATCCTAGAAACCAGAAAACATTGGGATATCTTTGAAGTGCTGACAAAAATTAATTGATAATTTAAGATTTTTGTGCCCACTGATAGTGTTTCTCAGAACTCAAGGTGGAAGACTTTTGACTTCAGCACCATCATGTGATATAATGTAAATTAGGAAATCATCTACTTAGGAGCAATCTACATGTGACTGTCTTTTGAGTAGATGGCAATATTTTTGCCCTGTTGTGGGATTTGTGTATTTGTGTATTTTCAAGTACTTTGTTTGCCCTTTTAACATACTGGATGTTTTATGTTTTCATATTCATTCCTTAATACTGGTGATATAACTAAGAATGCAGCATGTTAAAGATAGACAAAGGCATGGACTGTATTTCTTCTGTTCTGTATGCCCACTGTTAATGTAGTCCTGGAAACTTTTAGACATCTGCTTATTGAAAGCAAATCAACTTTTCAATATTGAAAAAAGTCTGTATTACTTAAGAATCTTGCTTCCTTTTCCAACACAGGTTCAAGCTGAAGTACCTGGATCACCTATATTTGTAATGAGACTAGCAAAGCAATCTCGTCATCTAGAGGTCCAGATTCTAGCAGATCAGTACGGCAATGCCATTTCTTTGTTTGGCCGTGACTGCTCTGTACAGCGCAGGCATCAGAAGATCATTGAAGAAGCTCCTGCTGCTATTGCTACCCCAGCAGTATTTGAACACATGGAACAGGTGTGTCTATATTAAATACTTTTCATTGCTATTTTCCTATATAGAGACATATCTCCCTCAGCTCATACACTATTACAGGAATGGAAGAAATGTAAGCAATGATTCTAGATAATGGATACTATTTCTTCCTTTTCCTGGAGGAACATATTCTGATGTTGTTCTCCTAGAAAAATTGTGAAGAAACTTACCAAAGTCTAAAAATAGTTAATACTAAAAAACAAAACAAAACAACCCCAAAACAAAAACAAACAAACCCTCCCACCCCCGATATTTTGAATAAGATAAATAAGAAACAAGTTGGGACTTTTAACAAGTGCATGAAGAGCAAGTGTAGTTTACTGGGTTGACTGGCATCAAATCTTCTGCCACATATAGTGATACACTTAGGTTTCCAGCCATTGGGAGGCTGAGGTTAGAAGCTGGAGAGTTCTAGGCTCCCCTGTGCTAGATACTGAGACCTTGTCTAAAAAAGGAAGTATCTTCAGATGATTTCATTCAAATTCATTATCCTCTAGGTATCTGTGAGCTTACATATTTAATACTTTGGTATAAAGAAGGATTTCCTTGTCATGAAGTGTCCCTTGGAAATAGTTGTAGCTTAGGGACGTGAACATGCTTTTTTTTCCCTCCCCTGGAAGAATGGCCCACTCTTGATGTTATTAATGATTCATTTTCCATCATTCTGAGTTCTAAACAAATTGAACTGTATTTTGTCTTAGAAGTCTGTTTCCTGTTTCTTATTTTCACTCACCTTCTGTGATAAGAATGCCTCAAATACAGTGATTTAAATGAGGTATAACTTCCTAGTGATCTCTTCCATCCTAGTTCAGACAGAGGCTTCTACCAGAGACCTAGGTTTATTGTTCTACCCTTCCCTAAGATGGGGCTTGGCAAACTATAGTTTAGCTCACAAACCAAATCCAGCCTGCTGTTTGCTTTTGTAAATAAAATTTTAGTTTTTATGCTCAGTTTTTTATGCTCAATGATTTATATATTTGACTGTTTATTGCTATAGTGAGAGAACTGACTAGCTGTGACAGAGACTATGTTCCACAAAATTGAAAATAATTACTATCTTGTCCTTTAACAAAAAGGTTTGCTAACCTTTGCTCTTGTATGGTGTCAGAATTTTGATAATAAAGCAAATTCCATGATTATATTCCAGTTGTAGCCAGGATTGAGTGGCCCTTAGAGGACAAGCAAATAATAACACGATACATAAGTCACACGTGATACTTCTCATGTTTCTCTGCACACAGTTTCATCATAACCTAGCACAAGCATTGTTAGGAGTCATAGTCACTAGCTAGATAACCATGTGCCAGCTGAAATTTGAGAAATTCTTCTGTAAAAAGATGAAGAAAAGTTGTTGGAGTAACCTGTGCCTTAGTCTGTTCTTGCTGTCCATTTCCTATTTGTTAGTTCAGGCTTAGAATACATGTATTCTTTCTCTAAGGAAGACAGACTGAAATCACCACAGTTACTTAGCTCTATAAGATATGCATATCAGATCAAGAATCTTTACGTTACTGAAGAGTTCTAAGTGAGGTACTTTCCTTTCTGTTCAAGGACCAGTGATCTAAAAGAGTTTTATCTCTTCCCACTATATAGCTATTATGCAGTGGTAGAATGGGAGCCGGAGAATTGCTGTTTGGAAAAGTGCACACTATACATCAATCATTGGCCCACAGAAGCTAACAAATCTTTCTGTGCAGGAGTTGTGCTGTCCCTGTTACATAGTGGAGTACTTCCTCAGTTAGACCTGGCTGCCCCTGGTTCTGCTCCTAGGAAGTAAGCTCCTTTGCCATTGTCCTGTAAGACACCTGAATTGACTCTGTGTGAAGTTCTTCCTTACTCAGTTTCTGTAACATGGGTTTTGCAGGCTGTACCTCCTTTGGGGGAAATGTCATAGCCTGATTCCCACTGGTGCAGGATTAGAAGTACAAACACCTCTTCACTCATTACTCACTATATTTTGAAGGCCAGGCTCGTGGGCTCTTCAGAAATGTATTTCCCTCAAATACTTAGTAACTTTCTAGGCTGTTTACTTATACTCAGCTTCAAGTTGGGATAATCAGATGTAGTGATTTCTTTTAGATGTAAAAACTTACCTTACTTATTGGGTTTTGCACATAACTTACCTCCTTCTCCTTGACTATTTTGAAGCTAGATGAACCTAAAGCAGCTCCCTTAATCTGTTTGACATTGAGTTGCTTTGGTGTAAGAATCTAATTTCTTGGCTTTGGACTGTAAAAGCAGTTTGCTTTTTCAACTTTCATAATAACTTTTGTTTGTTTGTTTGTTTAAGACAGAGTCTCACCATGTACCTTTACCTGGCCTGGTACTCACCAAGTAGAACCAGGCTGACCTTAGACTCACAGAGATCCCCCTGCCTTTGCTTTCTGAGTGCTTGCTATTAGGGGCATGCACTTGAATCTTAAACTTTGTCTCTCTCTGTCTTTCTTGGGGGCATTGCAGTTTTGTGTAGCTGAGGCTAGCCTCAAACTCTGTATGTAGCTGATGATAATTTTGAACTTCAAATCCTCTTGCCTTCACCCCTCTCAAGGTTTATGTGGTGCTAGGGATCAAACCCAGAGCCTTGTGCATGCTAGGCAAGAACACTATTTGCTAAGCTATAGCGCCAGTCCTTAACTTTTTTCTTTAGACTTAGTTGATATGTAGCAAGCATTCTGTTTTTGTAGGAAAGAATGTACTAAGTGTGTCATTCTGTAGGGAGGAGTTCATCTCCCAGCTTTCCAGTCTGTAGTATGTTTCCTTGTTAACTTCTACCTTATTGCTAAACTAGCATCACATTTTTTAATTTTTAAAATAGCAGCACTCCATCTGCACTTCCTAATGACCATTTTGGTTAGGATAAAGGTTAAGTTGCTATAATAAAAAGATCCAAAAAATTCAGTGACCCTAAGATGATAAAAGTTTCTTTATCATCGTAGTTTGAGGTGAATTTTACAGGGCTGTTGGGACAGTTATAATTTCATGAGACCATCTTGAGATTCAAGTCCTTTATATTTTGATCTGCCATTCTTAACTGTATGGTTGAAATCTGATATGTATGTTTAAGCATCTCACTTACCAATGCTTGAATCCTGTTGGTGAAAACATAGTCCCTATAAGAGAGTAGTCAATAGCTACAGGAGAGATTAGAAAACCCAGTCTTTAGCTGGGTAGCAATGTTTCTAAGAAAATGAGCATATTGGGAATACTGGAAATTAGAAGATAATGAAGGGTTTGCTACCATCTTCTTTTGTTTTGCCTCTGTGCCCTTTTGTCTGATGGGAGGTTGCTTGTGATCTGATTTGAAAACACTCCTCTCTTCCACTTTTTGACTGACTTTGTCATGCGTATCCCAAAGCATTGTATAATAATCAGAAGGGGTGTGATTTTCTTGAATGTGGCTCAGAGTCTTTGGTGGCGTGTACAAGCACTGGGTAGTTGACCACTGTACGTAGTTACAGGGATACAATGGCTGGACAAAGTGAGAGACTTACAGTTTCTTATTTTCCTTTAAGTGTGCAGTGAAACTTGCCAAAATGGTTGGTTATGTGAGTGCTGGGACTGTGGAATACTTATACAGCCAGGATGGAAGCTTCTACTTTTTAGAACTGAACCCTCGGCTACAGGTTGAACATCCTTGTACAGAGATGGTGGCTGATGTTAATCTTCCTGCAGCACAACTCCAGGTGAGTCACCCTGACTTGGACTCAAGTTAGAGCTTAGGGAATTTAAGATCTCAGAGATGCCTGAAAGACTAATGAGAGAAAAGCATAAATAAGCCGTAGTAGCCTCACTTATCTTCATTTCTCATAAATATGGGTTATGTGAGTATGGGTTAGTTTTGTGATTTGTTCAAACATAAAAAATACTACTGTATCTTCTAGCTAGACACAGCCAATGAACTGTTTTGAGAAGAAAGATTGACTTAAAAAAGGTTTTAAAGTCAGTCTGCTTTGCAGCTGGAGAAATGACTCTGTGGGTAAGAGAGGTGGTGGTTCTTCCAGAGACCCAGATTTGATTCCCAATACCCAGTTGGTGGTGCCCAACAGTCTGTAATTCCTGTTTCAGGGGGTCTGATGCCCTCTTCTGGCTTCTGCAGTCACTGCATGTGGTGCACAGATGTGAAGGCAAAACATCCATACACATACATTTAAAAAAATTAATAAATATTTTTTAAAACAATCTGCTTTGTTTAATTATTTAATTACAGTAAACCTCATAATTTTGGTGGTGGTCAATATTTTCCTAGAAAGACTGTAGTAGTACATATTTTTAAAATAATATATAAAGTGATAGCTATTAATTCTATGGTCTTATTTCAGCATGGGAAACAAATACTATAGTAAATAGTAGAAGCAAATGATAAGATTAGGTATTATTTTTAACCTGCTTCATTTCTAATTTGGGCTGGTTCACCCCTCTTAGGCAGCCTGGTGGTCTCTGCTCCCTGGAGGAACTGTATTGATGCTGAACTTAGTGTGGACACCAATCAGTGTCTAATTTCAAGCAGTCCTCTTACCCCAGCCTCCGGAGCAGCTTGGGCTATGAGTACATGACAAAGCACCTAACTGATAATCTCATATGACCTAGTTTTGGCTCATATTGAGAACGTCTTGCAAAAACTTAAGCGTTTTTGTGGATTTCTTTACATTTTTTTTTTAACATTTTTTTATGTGTATGGGTGTGCATGTGCCACAGCAAGTATTTGGAAGATAGAGGACAACTGTTGGAGGTTGGTTCTCTTCTTCCACAATGGGTTTTGGGTATTAAATTCAGATAATCAGCCTTGACAGAGTGACTTTACTGAGCCATCTCACTGGCTCTTATTAGGGTATATTTATTTTACAGAATAACAGATTTTTCTTGATGTGCTGGTACATGTCTTTAAACCTAGCACTTGAGAGGCAGAGGCAGAGACAGGCAGATCTCTGTGAGTTTGAGGTCAGCTACATAGCAAGTTCTAGGCCAGCCAGGGCTACATAGTAAGACCCTGCCTCAAAACAAACAAACAAGGTTTCATTATGACATTTTCGTACACACTTATCGTGTACTTTGATCATATCCCTCCCCAGTTACTTTTCTTGTCCTTTCTTTGTTGGAATAGGCACTGACCCTTCCCAAATAAAGGTCTAAAGGTTCATTTACTTTGTTCAGTAGTTTGCATACCCGAGAGACAACTGTAATGTTAAGGGTTTTTAGTTATCTGAACTTGTTCACTGACTATTGTCTTGGATAATTTTATTGTCATTCATCCATGGAGAAATGACAGCCAAAGAAAATCTCTGTTAGGAATTTGGGGACATTGTAGGAAAGGGGAATGATTCTAGCAAAGAACTCTTAGCACTGTATTCAATTTTGTGTAATTTAGATTGACTGTAGAATACAGATTACAAAAGTAGAATATTTTAGTAGTAACTTTAAAAAATGCGAAGACTCTTAGGTATTTTGATAGCTTCCATCTGTTAAGAACAGGGGACTAGAAAATAACATGTGTTTTATTGCCTTTAAGATTGCCATGGGGATCCCTCTATTTAGGATCAAGGATATTCGTATGATGTATGGGGTATCTCCTTGGGGTGATGCTCCCATTGATTTTGAAAATTCTGCTCATGTTCCTTGCCCAAGGGGCCATGTAATTGCTGCTCGGATCACCAGTGAAAACCCAGATGAGGTAACCTTTCACTTAAAAGGCTTAATGTTAAGACAAGTGTCTGAGGTCATGCTTTTCAAATGTCTTGGAACTTCATTTTGAGAGGGAAATTTATAAAAGATTCTGGGAGCAGATACGTGATGGTTGCTACATTGACCATTTAATTTCAATTAAATCTCTCAAGAAGCATCTGTGGGTCTATAGCACTGGGCTTTGGCTTGCATGGTTTTTGGGTCAGTTATGCTTGATAATCCCAGAGTCTGAACACTGAATATCAATGTTCTTTTCCTTGAAGTACAATGTAGTCTCTCATGTTCTTCATTCTCTGACAGGGGTTTAAGCCCAGCTCGGGAACAGTTCAGGAACTTAATTTTCGAAGCAATAAGAACGTTTGGGGTTATTTCAGTGTTGCTGCTGCTGGGGGGGCTTCATGAGTTTGCTGACTCTCAGTTCGGTCACTGCTTTTCCTGGGGAGAAAACAGAGAAGAAGCAATTTCGTGAGTATAATAGCATTTGATTGCATTTTGCTTAATAAAATTGGGCTAATCCTTGGTGAAGGTATGATGTTCCTTTATCTGCTGTGAAAATGCTGCTGTGGAGAGCTTACTTGAAGAAATGTATCTTAGTTTGTACTTGAATTCATATTGTGTTAACATTCTATAGTACTTGGCAGATGTTTTTCTGCTTCTTGTGAGTCTTTACAAGTTTTTTTTAAAAAAACACATGAAGTCATTTGCTTTG
>CABHPH010123677.1:0-28168 GCA_902168325.1 Peromyscus nudipes
TACTGAAGATTTTTAAAATTATTTTTTTATGTGTACAAGTGTTTTGCCTGAATATATATTTGTGTACCATGTGTGTTCCTGGTGCCCAAGGAAGAAAGATGGTGTTGGATCTCCTGGAACTGGAGTTCTCTAACAGTTGCAAGCCACCATATGGATGCTGGGAATTGAACCCAGGTCCTGTGACAGAGCCCAAGTGCTTTTAACTGCTGAGGTATCTCTCCAGGATATTTTTGAAGTTTTGAGATAAACCAGGATGAATACATAAATCTTATTGTATATTGACATCATGGTCTAATGCTGTTGACAAGGGTAATTAAAGGCCTCACAGCCAGGAAAGTTAGATCAAACTCAAGGTCTATTATTAGAGGTCAGGGTGTTTAATTTCAGTTAACTGCACTGCACCCCAGTTTCCTTATCTGCATGTAAGAATTCAGACTAACCTCCCATATAGTTCTTTGAGAACTACTTAGTAGGCTGATATATAGCCTAGAGACCAATACCCACCTGTAGTGATGCTTAGTGAAAGTGACTGGAGAGTGTGAGACAGAGGTAACTTAGCCATCTTTTGACGCGGGTGTCATGACCTGAGCTGAGCAAAGAGGAGCCACGTTCAGAGAGATGGAGCACCGTGCCCCATTATCTCACCTCGGCTTCAGTGGGTTTCATTTTCTACAGTGTAGCTCCTAGTCAAGACGCATGAGTTTGAGGTGAGGGCTGAAGAGATGACCCCGTGGTTAAGATTGCGTACTGCTCTTGTGCAGGGCCTGGCATTGGAGCCCAGCACTCATGTGGTTGCTCACAGCCACCTCTAACCCCAGGTCCAGGGGTTCCAACACCTCTTTTGGCCTCCATGGATATTGCACACATGTGGTATACATGAATACATGCAGACATAATACTAATACACATAAGATAAAAATGAATAAATTTAATAAAGATGTGTGAGTTTTAAATCTAGGGCTTGGAGCCCTTTTTGCCATCACTATTCCCCATGCATCTTACAGAAAATTCAATGTGTCTATATTAGGGTTCTCTAGAGAAACAGATCTTATAGAATGAATCTCTATCTATATCAGAGTGGGGGGTTTATTAGAATGGCTTACAGGCTGTGGTCTAGCTAGTCCAGCAATTTCTGTCTACCAATAGAAGATCCAAAAATCTAGTAGTTGTTTGGTCCATGAGGCTGCACATCTCAGCTAGTCTTTGGTATATGCCAGAAAGAAGCAGTCCCAGATATTAGAGAAGGAATGGACTTGGCCAGCGAGAGTGAGAGCAAGCAGGCAAAGAGCAGTCTTCCTTCTTCCGTGTCCTCTACCCAGGGTACCAGCAGAGTACAGGTCAATCTTCCCACCTCAAGAGATCTGGATTAAAGGTGTATATTTTCCTGTCAAAAGATCTGAATTAGAAGTGCATCTTCCCAATTCTATTGATTGAATTAAGAAAAAAAAATCCCTCCCAGGTGTGCCCAGCCACTTGAATTTTAGTTAATTCCAGATGTAGTCAAGTTGACAACCAAGAACAGCCACTGAAGTGTCTGAGTGCTTACGTGTGTAATAACCTCTATGCTGTTTCTAAACTTAAAAAAAAAAAACAACCCATTCCTGTTTTAAATTTTAACTCTTCTAAACACTAGATTATTCAATGACAGAAGGGCAATGAATTGTATCATTTTGGTAACTGCTTTTTTGTTGTATAAGCAAAGCATATAAGGCATGTCATAAAATCAATTACTAAAATAAAATGAGGATAGGCTTAATGCAAATGAGAACCAGACCCAGCTGAAGGGCCTGCTCGTCCCCTTCTCTGAGCATCTGTTGTGGATGTGGTGCTTCCTTGAGCTAATCAAGCCTCCGGAGGAGTTACTTCTGCAGGCACATTGCTTTGAGTGGTCCTGGCATCGGTATAGTGGGGGGAGAAGAAGAAAGCAGGGTCTGAAAGCAGCAGAAGCAACAGGTAACAGCAGCATCCGTAAACACCATCTGATGCCCTACATGTTGCTTAAGAAAAAATAGAATATACAGATATCCTGTTTTGTTTTTGAAAACTATTTGCTAGATGTTTAATTACACACATTCCCATACAAAGTATTTGATGCAGAAAATCACAGGAGGAAAAAAAAAGCAGTGGCCTCTTGGACTGGATAAAGGCTAACAATAAGGTCCTCTGAGTTAATTAAAGTCAGATTTATATGCTTAAAGCCCCAGATCATTCTTCAGGCTTCCTAGGGAAATTCAGTTTTGTTATCCATGGAATTGGACACACCAATTGTCCTTTGCTTAACACTAAATCTCAGGTTTCTGAAAAGCAAAATTAAATATGTGGAGGATTTTACACTAGATCTATTTGGTAAACCATGACAACTCACCCCACCTTAGGATCCCAACAGGGTTGGGAAGAACTTTTTGTAGTTCCAGGACTTCAGAGCCTGGACTCTTAATCGGATCTCTGGCTCCCTAGAACCTCATTATTTACCTCCATGTAGACTTTACACTTTTTTTTATGAGGACAGCAATGATTTCTTATAAGCATCATAGAAAAGAAGTTGTGAATGCTTCTTACAGAGACATTGAAACTCAGCAAGCAAGGACTTAGGTCACCCCTCTGCCTTCTGAACCTCTGCCATCATTGGTTGTAATTTCCACTCCACATAACTGAGCTAATGGCCTTAGTGATTTCGGCAAGACCTACCATTGGACTTACAATTCCTTTGGCCGGAAGCAGTCATTGTGTCATTGTTCCTGGGGGGTCATCTGCAGAGTGACGTGATCGAGACATAGCGAGGACCTTTATAAAGGAAAAGAAAACCCAAACACCCCAGGTCCTCAGACTCACCCAAGAGAAGCCAGCACCAATAGCTGAGGTCTTACTGATGAGACTTGAAGGGTTCACACTTCTTAGGGTCTTGTGTTTCAGTACATGTGGCTTTTTCTGTTAGTGGACAGCCATTACTCAGCTGCATTACTACACTGGCTTGGATGCCAGCATTAGGGTAAATTGAAAGCTGAAATTCTGACCCTCATGCTACTCAAGACCAAAGAAATCTGGGAAAGGGAGGCCTGGAAATGTATTTTGGGCTTCTACATACTCCCAGAATACAAATTCTTGGATCCATGCAACATCCCAAACATACCAAACAGTCTCCCCCAGAGCATTTTACACCCCAGAGATCATCATTTGCCACAATGGAGGTTACCTGTTAAAGTTACTTTGGAGGTTCTGAAGTGCCCCTCACTTGATAAACATCACCTTGTAATAAAAATTAATCCTTCATTCTCTAAATGATGGTTCTCTGCAATTACTGCCTCCACTGAACCTTGCTGCCCAGGGAAACACGCCACATTTTATGAATGTGCCACAAATATATTATTTGGAAGATCTGTCTTTTGAGGAAGACTGTAATGATAGAAATTAAAAGTTTCAAGTCTCTAAATGTCATGAGTTTCTGGAATATGTATTTCTCTTTCTTGTAGATAATTTGATATATAAACAAGAAAGATGATATCATATTCATATCGAATTTCCTGAGGCAGCAAGATGACGCTTGACAATTGGACAAAATTAATGTTTCCCTGTGATTACAATGACATATTGTCATTATATGCTAATGAGAAACAGTCATGGGGAGGTGGCTCAGTTGGTAAAATGTCTGCATTGCGTGCAGGAAGACCAGAGTTTGATCCCCTGATCCAGCATAAAAACGAAGCTAGGCATGGTGGCATGAGCTGATAATCCCAAAGCCTAGAAGGAAGAGACAGGTGGATTTCTAGGGTATGTTAAGACAGCCGGTCTAGCTTGCTTTGTGTGTTCCAGACCAGCAAAAGATGCTGTTTCTGAAAACAATGAGGACAGCACCTGGAGAATGAGGCCTGAGGCTATCCTTTGGCCTCCACACACATTCACACACACACACACACACACACACACACACACACACACACACGCATACACACACATAACACACAACACATGCACATATAAAACATATTTTATACATATTCAGTGAAGTCATAATTTACACACATGGATTTTTGGACTTTGTGTGTTTAAATCATGCAGTCTGCACTCAGCATACCTTGTTTCTTTCATTCAACAATATGTTTGTGAAACCTACCAGGCTTGACACAGGGCTAGTTTGTTAATGTTTGTATAGTATTTAGTATTCCACCGTATAGACATACCACCCAGTATTTATTTCTTCATCTGCTGATGGACAAAATCTGGACTGTTTTCAATTTGGGGCTATTATGAATAGCTATCAACATTTCTCTGTGTGTTTGCTTTACATAGTAAGTTTTTTTATTTTAAACTGTGCAGAAACCAAAGTCTGGAATTGACTCACATGGCATACATATGCTCAGCCTCAGTAGCTACTGACAGTCCTCCAAAGAGACTGTGTTTCCTTGATGAACAAGGAGATTAAACATCTTTTCTTTGTGTTCATTGAGTACTTGAGTACTCAGCCTTTTAAAATTCGTGTCTAAGTCTCTTGTGCACATTTACATAGTGAGGTATTTTTCCTATTACCTTGTATGTTTTCTTTGCACACCAAACAAGTAATCACTGTATACTTTATGTGTTTTAAATACTTTCAATCTAAGTATTAATGATGTCTTTTACAAACTGAATTTCCAGACTTAATACTATCAATGTACAGATATTTTCCATTTATAGTCAATGTTTTGTTTCCTATAAAAAAACACTCTGTCAACAACACAACGTAACAGGTTTCTATATTCAACTAGTAACTAAAGCGGAGTGTAGCAGGTATTTTTCTTTTTCATATGCCTTCTCCACTGACCAAATACTTCTGCAAAGCTCAACTGTGGGCGTGTGTAGGATGCTGTGCCTCCCACCAGTCTGCTCAGTTGCCGGACCTTTCTTTGCCTCAATCCCTTGTCCTTTTATATCCCGTGACTGGAGTTCATGCTTGATGCCCAGGAGTATATGGTCTCTGACTGTACACATTTTCTAGATCCTTCCACTTTTGTTTAAGCATTTCAGTTACCTATACATCTTGGAATCATCTTGTCAGTTCCCACAATGAAAGTGTACTTTTTTTATTTTAATTTTTTTTTAATTTGGAACCTGGCAGTCACTTTCAGAAGAGCTGACATCTCTTTGTGATGGATACATTGTCTTTGTTTCCACAAGAATGTTTTATATATTCTTACTTTTTCTAAATTTGTTCCTAAGTATTTGGTGTGTTTGTTAAATGTTTTGTTTGTTGGTCTGTGCAAATACAGTCAGGTTGTTTGTATTGACATTGTTAAATTAGACTTTGTTAACCTTGTTAAATTAAACTTTTTACTGTGTTATTATTATTATACTGTCTCTCAAATTTGTCAGCTTCATTTCTTTCTTTACAGTTCAAATACATTTGTGTTGTTCTTGTGCAATGGCATTGGCAGAGTGTTTCAGCTTCATGCAGATGGCAGTGTGGCAGTTATCTCATGCAAAATCTCAATGTTTCATGCCAAGAATAATAAATTAGAGGCAGATAAAGTTCAGATAACGTTCTGTAGATAAAAGTCAATCCCAGGAGGCTCAGCAGTTAAGAATAAAATCATTTCCAGGGGGCCAAAGTGATGGCTCAGCAGTTAAGAGTTAGGAGTGCTCTTCCAGAGGACCAGAGTTCAGTTCCTAGCATCTGCATCAGGTGGCTCACAACTGCTTGCAAGTCTAACTCCAGTGCAATATCTCCAGCTTCTGAGAGCACCTACATTCACATGCACATAAACACACACATACATACACACAACTAAAACAATGGCAATAAAATTAATTAAAAACAATCATTCCTTGGCTGGGAAAATGGCTCAGTGAGTAGGACTGCTCGCTGCACAAGCCTGAGAAACTGAGTTCAAATCTCCAGAACCCACGTACAAAAGCCAGGTGTGGTTGTGTATATATGTGGGGCAGAGACGGGAGGATCAGGAAGATCACCAGAGATTACTGGTTGCTAGCCTAACTCTAGGCTCAGTGAATTTGTCTCAAGAGAATAAGATGGAGAGTGAGTAATAGACCAAGACACCCGATGTCTCCCTCTGACTTCTAAATGAATATATGGGCATATATGCATGTGCAGAAACACATAGGCACACATGACACAGACATATGACACACACTCATAAATACACACACATAAATAAGAAAATGTCACTCTCTTCTCTTCATAGTTGTTTAAAAGTGTTTTTAAACTATTAGTGCAAGTGACTATATAATTGTATGTGGTATGCTAGATGCACTCAGTGAGATCACTGTATGATTCTCCAGCTTTGCTTAGTGGGGAGATTAGCTGGTTGCTTTTCAAATATGAAACTGATATTTTACTTCTGAAATAAATTTATCTTAATTATGACACATTTCCCATTTTGGTATGGCAAATTGCTGTGGCTTGTATTTTTCTTAGAATGTTTTACATATCAATCTATGAGGGAGGGTGACCTGTAATTTTCCTTCTTATAATTTTCTTGTCAAGTTTGACATGAAAGTTACAATGGCCTCATCAGAAATATTAGGAAATTGTCACATTTTCCTGCTTTATTTTACTTCCCATTACATTTTTTTATTTAAATATTTGGTAGAATTTTTACTGCATATTCACCTGACATTTTCTCTGTGGAACTCTTACATTTTTTTCAATTTAATTACACACCCACACCCACAAATATATACACACAGGGTGTGTGTGTGTGTGTGTGTGTGTGTGTGTGTGTGTTGGTACAAATAAGTAATTAATGGTATAAGCTATATATAGTTATACTATATATATAGTATATCATACATATCATATATTCACCTTGGCTTGGCTTCTGCATATGTCAGCACTTCCAAGTTGTATTTTCTTAGAGATATTATTTTTAATTGTAAAATTTCAAATTATTTGACCTTCAAATGGTCGACAATATCTCATGGCTCCTTTTTGGTGTCTGCAGACATAAGCTGACCCTGCTTCTCCTGTCACTGTAAAGGAGGTTTAGATTTGCAGACCTGCAGCTGACACATCCACTCATTCTGTTTGCAGGGCTGTGTCTCCGTTTTGTCTTTGGTCTGAAGGTTGACTTCAGGAGACCCAGGATTCCGAGTCAGCCTGTCCTACGGCTGCATTTTTCTACTCTGCAATCGCACATCATCCTTTGATGCTATTTTCTGTTTTCCGGAAAACCCACAGTCAGCAGCTTTCCTTTTTCCTTTAAATGCTATCTTCCTTCTATTTACGGTTTTTCTACTCATATTCTTGACGTGATCTTATTACCAAATAAATAAATAAGACCTAAGAAGAACATATTCGACTATGTATTACTGATAGTGGGCCTTTTCCATATTGAAAAACTTTTAATTGGTAACATTTAAATTTTTTTAAACTTTATTATGTAAAAAAAACTTAGACATAAATAAAAACCATTACATACCAAAATTAACCAGATCCCAAAATTATACAGCTTAATAATCTTACATACAGTTTTAATTGTCATTCAGAACCATGAAGTTCACATTACATTTATTCACTTATCTTATGGCATTGGTAGCATTTTTAACTGTCCCAAAGTCTCCCTGTTAAGCATTAGAAATCTGATTTCCAAAGCAGTGAAGATTCTTCTCCTTTTTCAAACTTTTCTTTACCCTCCCCTGCAATCAAAGTGTTCACAGAGAAAGAAAATGGACATTCTGCATAAATATGGCAGTACTAACATGTGGCGCCAAAAAGATGATGTGGAGACTGTAACCTTTTTCAAAACAGTTCCAACATGAGACAGTTGGAAAAGTGAACCAAAGACTCATGGTGTGATCTGGCAAGACTTTACTAAAGATATTCTTTCTCTCCCTCTCCCCTTCCCTCTCCCCCTCCCTCTCCCCTTCCCTCTCCCTCCTCCCTCCCTCCCTCTCTCCCTCCTACATGGGTGTGGGTGTATGTTGGTGAGAAAACTGTGAAGAAACACTTTGAGCTACAAAATTTTTCCTTGATGGCACCTTAATACAAATACAAAATTATACTCTAAAGCCATGGGTTATATATAATAATTTTTTTCACTATCTCAAATTCTGAATCAATGACCCATTTTTCATTGATTATTCTTTATGTAATTTGATATATTGAAAGACTTTTCTTCTTTCAAATATGCCATTCCTAGTAGACAACGAGCCTCACTAGTATCTTCGAGTTGCTTTTTAAATGTCAACCCAAAAGGTACATCTTCACAAGAAGGAATTAATATGCTAGAGAATGTTGGCTAACACATGCTTTTTAATGTACTGGATATTGGTGCTAGAGAAATAACTCAGTGGTTAAGCACTGGCTGCTCTTCCAGAGGTCTTGAGTTCAGTTCCCAACACCCACATGGCAGTTCCCAACTGTCTATAACTGTAGTCTCGTGGGATCGATGCCCTCTTCTGGGGTGCAGACATACATGCAGAAGGGACATCCATAAAGTATGTAAATAAATACATCTTTAAAAATAAAACAAAGTACTGATGTTAAGGATTGGGTTGAAAGGATAGAATGAGTTGGTCAGGGGGATTATGAGAGTTGGTCAGATCAACCAGCAAATTGCCTTTGTTTTTGAATGCCCTTCCAGCTTTGGGCACTAAATGAATCGACATTTTTCCATGCTCCTCTGAGGATCTATACTTGTCCTTAGTTTGTTTATAAAATGGGTCAAATGAGAACAGAAAATATTGTTTATTATTATGAAAGTTATTAATATAATAAATTACCAGTTGATCAAATATCAATGTCCATAAAACTCCATGTTGTCCAAATAGAAGATAGGAGGGCATGTGAACCCATATTCTGGATGTAAGCCTCTAAATATGTAAATATAAGAATAATTATAACTCCTTTAAGAATGGTGCCCCAAAGAGATGCCTTTGGGGCATCTTGTCAGGGGCTGGGAGTAGATGGTGGTGAAGGCTTGAGGAACAGGAAGAAGAAGGAGCTGCAGAAAGAAGCTGACAAGAACGTCAGAGTCCAAATCCCACAGGCTGGCTCGTGGAGTGCCGTCTCACTCTACTGTTGGATGATGTACAAATGGCAAAATGTTTCAGAAAGGAGAAATTGGCAATGCTTATTAAAAACCATAAAATATCTTATATTTAACTCAGTAATTCATTTTATGGGACTATATTCCAGGAAAGCCATTCCTCCCCATGTCCCACAGTAATCATTTCAGACATTTCCAGTCTAGAGAAAGCTCATTTGGGTTTTCTCCATTCTTATCACACTTCCTTCTGGAGGATGAGCTAGCTCACCCTGACTCCTGGAAGAAGAGGAGGGGGGAGATGGGACCTGCCTAGTATCCCTCTTCTAGGAGTTAAGTCCCGCTCCTCTCCACTAAGGCTATTTTCCCCACATGGACTCTGACCCTCGTGGTCTTCTTCTCGTGCACTCTCATTCAGCTATGCACTCTTCCATTATTTCTCCTCAGTTTTGACCTTGCCTTTCTCTTTCCCTTCCCTTTGACAACTCAATTTATGAACACATAGTCTGCCAGTGGTTGTAAAATGCAAAGCGAAATGTTCTCTCCCCGCTTCCCCACCTGGCTCCTGTCCCTCGGCGTGTTTTCTTGGTACTAATTCTCTCCTTTCATAGACTGCACTTCCTCACTTCCCTTCACTCCCAAGCCCCCCACCATCTTGGTCCTGTTCCCAACAGTGGCCTTGGAACCATCTCTGGAAAATCTTACCAGCATCCTCAATTGTCACTCCATTCCTTTTATATTCAACCTTTTGGTGTTAACAAGCTTCAGGAGCGGCATGAAGAGCCACCAAGGAATTACAGACGTGGGTCCTAAATGTCCTGCTATCTTTGCTGTCATGACTCCCTAAATTACCTTCCTCTGGACTGTTCTTGGCTGAGGTATCAGGAGCCATCTGTGATGTAATTGTCATTGTACATGAGCTTGGATCCTGTCATGTATAAATCCTATAGAAACATGTAGGAGTCCAGACAAGGGATCAACACGAAACAGCAAGCAGTGAAGACAGAATGGGAGTTTCTAAATACGGGGCAGTGTGAGGAGCCACTGATGACCAAATGGAAATGTCCAGTGCCCTCAGACATGACTCAAGAGCTGGTGCTGCAGTGAGGGAAAGGAAATGTCTATCAAGGGTGAGACAAGAGAACATGAGAGATGCTGGAGGAAGTCTGAACACAAGCTTCAGCCTGTCATGAGTCTAACAATCTACAGTGTCTGTGCCCAAGGCCTTCTTCTGGGGAGAGATTTATTTTCATCTAACAGAGGACTCTGTCCTATGAGTCTGATGTTGCAGGAGGTCTGTTTTATGAAGCAGAATGCTGATGGGAAAGAAATAGAAAGCAGATACAGTGTTCACACAAGCAAGAGATGCCACCATCTCTTTATTCTGGATACATCCAGCTTCCTAAGCTCTGTATTCTAACAAGCTGAAGAACAAAGTATGTTAGGAAAACTACAGGTCAGACACTGATGGAAAGGCTGCTCTTCTGATGGTGATCTAAATCTGATATTTACCTTCAGTCTGAGAATGTTTACAGGAAGAAAATGTAATGAAAATGCTAAAAACATTTTTGTGTATTTGAACCATAACCAGACCTTATTGCAATGGCAAAGGAGGAAGACATAGTTGCTAATAACTTGGTATTGCTGTATATATTACTCCTAACATTAAATTGAAAAAATTCTGTACCAATCAAAGAAGAATTTTTCAAAAGAGTGAGGCAAAACAAGTCTAGCATGCTTATATTCTTATTAAGCATGGATACTTTTTTTCTAAATGAACTCTACAATTTCACAATCATAATTCATCTTTTCATTTTAATTTAGACCATAAACTAAACTATGTTGTAAGGGGACCCACTTTGTTTTGTACATACCGCTATGTACATACTAATCCCCCAAACCTCTAGAATGTTATGGTTATGAAATTATTCTTCTCCAAAGCCCAGAGATTTGACTCTCCTCTGGGTAGCATCACAGTTGGGAAGGTCAAGTATCTGAACATGCAATGTGCATGGAAAAGAATGCCCTTTAACATAAAGACCTTCACCTTCTAAAGCCAAGCAGTATTGACACTATTTTGGGTTCCATAGAAGATAAGGATAAGCTGAATGGAACCTTTAGTTTTTATCTAAGTGCTCTTATTGGCACCTGATTCTTCTGTGTGTGTCCTTCTGATGATGTTTAATTGTCCCTAGAAAAACAAATGCTTTCTTGAAGAATGAGGAAGCACTCAAAGTAGGTCATAGGCAAAAATGAGCATAGATTGTAATCACCAAGAACAGTTACCATCTGCAGGTATTTTGACCCAGACAAGACAAACTCTAACTCTGTAGTATAATTAGATACACCCTCCTTTCCTTTTTCTCAAGAAAACAACAACAAAAACCCAACTGGAAAGACAGGGGTGTTATTGAGACCAGTTATTTTTGTATACTTATAGTACAATGTAGAGTAGAAGATAATAGTAGAATAGCAATATCTTCCTACAGGATTCAAAACATGCAAAAGACCAGTTGTTTCTCCTCCATAATGAAGAGAACAAAGTGATTTCTTTCACTCTCTGTATGAGGTCTTTATTGCATATAATTCAATGAGCCACCAGAGTTCAAGTTATACAAGACAGCTAGTTGGATCACAAAGCCAGCAAAGAACTCTGTTTGTATCTGAGCTCAGGCTGTGAGTGGAGCCCATTTTCTTCAGAAACTGATTCTGGTTTCTGTATCATATGTCACGAACACTAGATGCCTAGCAGTAATAGAGGCGTCAGCATCACTACATACGCACATATATCGGCACTAGGTATCCATATATACTGAATATATATCCATACCTTTTAAGTTACAGTTCAATATGTCTTCACATTTTAATAGGTGATATATCTACCAATACAAAATCCCAGAAATTGAGTCTTCAATTCAATTTTCTATGCATTTTGAGAAGACAAACTGAATCCCGTGAGTTGCTCCATTGTGGAAAGTCAGCTCCTGACCCACAGTAAGAGAAATTCCAATCACCAATCCTTGGAAGCCTTGGAAAGGCTGAATGTGATGAGGTTCAGCCCCCAGCACTTGAGGGGATGAGATGAGAAAGTCTAGAGTTTCAGGGTGGCCTGGGATATACAACAAGACCCTGTCCCCTCACCCAAAAGAGAAGTGGTACGGAGAAAAAGGAAAGGAAAGGAAAAGAAAGGGAGGGGAGAGGATGGAGGGGGAGGGAGGAGAAAGAAGGCAGCACAAGTCAATGCAAGGCACCAAACTGGAGGGTGAGGAAACTCTTAGACAAAGTAATAGAAAAATCTGTTTGCTTTCCAGAGTAATGAAAATTTGGAGGTTAAATTCAGCTTACTTGAATAAGACAAGTTTCTTTAAAAGATCCTATTTATTTACTGGATATAAGAAAAAACATCCTCAGCTCTCACCTGCTAACATTTATCAAGGAGTTTGGGGAAAAGTCGAAATCTCTTTGATCTTTCCTAACACCATACTTTCCTTGTAACTTTTTACCTTTTACTCTCATTTTTTTTCTCTAACACAATCCTGGACACTGACTGAATTTTTCTCAAGGTACTTAAGGGTTGAACCAGTTTATGTTTGACTGAGTTCAATCTATCCCTATAAATAGAAACTGACAAAAATCCTAGGGACCGACATGGCAGCTTCAGAACAACCCCACTTTGTTTCTGAGCCATCGTCTGGAATTTCCCAAGGGTTTCTGGCATTTCATTAAATTTGACTCTTTTCTTCTCAAATTGGGGCTATTAGGAAACATAGAGAAAATCATGACACCCTCCCTTTAGGCATCTCGTTGTGCCCTAAAAGAGAACTGGCCATCATTTTCTACCTTGGATGATCAACATGAGTCTCTACTGCACACCAGAATAGTAGCCTTTCTGACTGACACCTTACCAGGTCCAATTTCAGCTCTAGTGGAGCTGAAAACTGTCATCTCCAGAGTTACATGACCTCCTGACATGGTAATCCTGATGATAATGTGTCAACTTCTGTTATACATGAACACCACTTGTCTACATCCCATCAGCACAGAGATGCTGTCTGTCAAAGCGATACAGCAAGGGTATCTTCAAAACAATGTCTTTCTACTTTCTTATTCACCAGAAACAGATGGGATGACCAACCACACAACTGAGCTGGAAATGAGTTGGAAACCCTCTTCTGTGCTGCTTAGCTTTCAGAATGCTGGAAGGTGTAGTCTGCTAAGGAAGAAAAGACAACAGTGGTCTCGCCCAGAAGTAAACTCTACAAGCTATAACACCAACCTGTCAGGTAAGATGTGCCCACAAGTGCAGCAATTGCATGGCTATTTTGAAGGCAATCAACTACTCTCTGGTTGCATCTGAGACATGTTCCACAGAAGGAAGCCCTTGCCTGGTACTGTCACTGTAAGCCTTGTCAACCCATGTCTTGAGAGGTCATAGACCCTATGAGGGAAATTACTACTGATGGTTAGATAAGCAGACATAATGTCAAACTGCTCTTTAGATAACCATATTTATATCTTTAAACAATTGCTACTCTCAACTATAATCAAAAAAGCTCCTCTTTTCAGTAAACAGCAATGAATTCAGAGAATATAAGAACCAAAAGATAGGCAGATAGATTTGAAAATCCTGTTCTCTAGGCAGGACACAGTCAATATCGTCCTAACACAGAGTACCTTAGGTCACTTGCACTATACCTCCATGAGACAGACTCCCTTAATAGTCATGGATGGAGGACGAGCTCCATCTTACTGATGCACCACAGGCTACAGATGAACATCGCCTTCAGTTGTGTACTCGCTGGTGAATCCATCAGGCACCAATGACCAGTTCTAATCCAAAGGCCATACAGAGAACCCTGGTCAAAGCCAGAGGGACACAAACAAAACATAAAACAGAAATGGGAAAAGAGATTCATAGGGAAGGAGAGATGGATAGGGGAGGGAGGGGCTTCAGAAAAGTGGGGTGAAAACAATCACAGTGCATTAAATAAACTACGTAGTTGTCAAATAACAAACTGAATTATTAAGAAACATTGAGGCAAGCTTGCCTAGGGGAGATGACTCAGTTATATCATAAGGACCTGAGTTTGACCCCAAAAATGAAAGTATTTTTAAAAAGCCAGACTTGATGGCAAGGCTGTATACATGTGCTTTGAGCATATTCACACACACCCATTCGTCTACTTTTCAATTCCTCCTGGGATTTAACCCCTCCACCCCAACACATCTCTCTCCCAACTTCATGTTACAATATTATTATTTAACCCACCGAGTTGAGGTAGTGCTGCCCATTTGTTCATAGCTATGGGGTAAGCCAGTGGAGCATGAGCAACCTACCAGAGGCCAGTTCCCCAAAGAAAAGCAACTCTCCTCCCTACAGCAACCATCAGCTGCCAAAAGCTCTTCAACTAGAGGTGGGGCCATGGTAGCCCTCCCCTGCTCATGTTGGAACATGCACCAGGCTGGTTCTTATGTAGATTTTGTCTAGATAACCACAGCTCCTGTGAGTTTGTGTGTGTAACAGCCGTGTCCTGTGCAGAAGACAGCATGTCACAGCACTCCTCCCCATCCTCCAACTCTTAAATTCTTTCCACCTACTCTTCCATGTTTCCTGAGCCTTGGGAGGGGGCATTGAGACAGATGATCCTTCTACAGACAGCAATCCATCATTTATTCTCAACACCTTGAGCAGTTATGAGTCTCTGCCTTAACCATTGCCTACTGCGATAAGGGACTTCTCTGAACAAGACTTTGAGCAGCACAAGTCTATGATTTACAGCAAATATTTAGAAGGCAGCTTGACAAAATAACAACAGTAGGTTTCCTTCTTGGGCCTTGTGACCTTTCTAATCATATGCTTTGACCTTCTTTACAGTATCAGTGCTCTCCTGTGGAGCAGGCCTCAAACCAGTCAAGAGAACAGCCACCCTCTGATTCTTGATGACATAAATGATATGTTACTTCCTATAATCATGCATTTAGCCATTCCTCAGTTTTTGGACAACCTTTCCCAAAGCAGCTTCTCTATGTCTACAGCTTTCAGAGGCAACGTCTTTTAGAGCCCATTAACTCTGAGTATGTGAGTTCCTAAGGCCTTTGTCCACCCAGATCGGCAGGATGACTGGCTGAGGCAGAGATTCTAACTCACCAATCTTGATCCTGAATGCTATTTTCTACAGACGTTTTCCTGTCTCCGACTTTGATCCGCCCATCTCTCGAGAAAGAAGTCTCAGCTCTTGCTTAGCTAACTTCCCTTGTGTTTCTTGCTTTGTGGTGTCTGAAGCATCTACCAGCTCTGCTCTAACTTCCTCCTCCACTTCTTTCCCAGCCAACCCTGTCAGTCATGGACTTCTTGCTCCAAGGAGACATTTTGCTACAAATTGACAGCTATGGCTTCTCTCTGATTATCTTCCGCTCATCCTCCATGAGTGCCTTTGTCTTTGCCAGCCTTAGCTGCCAAAATATGATGTCATACGCTTTCAGTAGCTTAAATGATGGGGCCTTATTTAGAAGCTAGAAGAAAAAGATTGGTAGCACGGCTGGTGTCTGGTGAGGGATTTCTCCCTGAGTTGTATATAGTAAGCTTTTTTTTTTCCCTTTTTTTGTATCTTTACATAGGAAGTCATGGAGAATGAGAACAGGAAAGAATAAAAGAATGTGAAGAGGGAGAGCAATAAAATGGGAGGAAAGAGAGAATAAAGGGAGAAAGACAGAGGACAGAGATACAGAGAGCTATTCCATTTATTATGAAACTGTGATCCTATGAGATTAGATCACATTCTGATGATTTCAGTTAACCTTACTCCCAAATGAAATCACGTGGGAGCTAGGATTCCAACATGGGAGTTGGGATGTCAGAGTGCAACTTATTGCACAGCACTCTTCTAGTAATATCAAGATTCCATCAGCACCTTGTCGGTTCCCTGAAGGACAATAAATCCACTCAGCAAGCAGATCAGAACAGTAGACAACAGACCACCAAGCCATACCAAGAAGTCACAGGTTTAGCTAAGACAGTATGGATGCTATTGTGCATACAGACATTTCTGCAGGTGATGGCTTTCAGCTCACTTCTCTGCCTTAAAACAGCATACCGTTTATGCTGTCCCATCTTATATTTAAACCAGACTGGCTCCCAACTCACAAAACAGCAGCAAAATTTAGCTAATCAATGTTTTACTGCCATAATTAAACCATACACTTACAAATGAAATGTAACACTTAAAACCAGGTCCCAATTTCTCCAGGCTGCATTAATACACATAAACTGTTACCACAGACAGCCACATTCTTTTCACCATTTATTAGGGCCCACAGCACGCAAGCGAGGGCAATGGTTCTTAATTATCATAGAACTTGAAGACCATGATTCCTTCATTTCCCAGCTTTGTCCCAACCACTTCTGAGGCCTCACATGTGGATGAGCTTCTGGACCTTCTCACTTTGTATGGCATTCCATCCTCCAAAGAACTGCTACCGCATGTGACTTGTTCTCCAAGGGAAAGGGAAGGAATTGAGACTTTGCCTTCTGGGTCTGGAGGATAATTAGAGTAAAATGGTTTATCTCAGCCTCAGAAGGTTGAACAGCAGCTTCTGTGTCTGCCATGAATTCCACAGCTCAAGTGATGACAATTTCTCTCTCCCAAATCCCACCCACAGAGATTTCCACCAGACCACCACCACAGTCTATTATTAGCCTATATAAGACCAGCAATATCTCAATGGAATTTTTGTAGGACTAAAAAAAAAAAAACTTGCATACTTATATAATAGAGGTGGGAATTGATTTACATTGCTACAGTTTGAACTCTTAAGCAATACAATATTTCAGAAATATTCATTAGCCCAAAAGGAAATTTTAAACAGAAAAGCTGAACCAACTGTACCACCTAGCAAGGTAAGCAGAGAAGAGAACCATATAGTTGGCCAAGTTCATATTCATCTAGGCTTCAGGACTTCACATTCACAACCCCTTTGGAGGCTCAGATTCCTTTGAAATTTGGCAGAATACTAATTTCCTATGAAGAACAATGAAAAAATGGATTTGGGAGAATATTCCTAAGATTCCAGCCATATCAACTATATTCTTATAAAAATTATGATGAACTAACCTGAAATTTATCAAGAATGTGCAGATTCACTTTGTTTCTTGAAAATGCAATTTTCAAAAAACTATATACTAGGATGGGATCTTGGAGATCCTCTCTCCAAATCTCTTATTTTAGGAATGGAATCTCCACCTCAAGAAAGGGAAGTTAGTTCTCTGGGATTAATCTGTTATGTGCTCTAGAAGGAGTCAGCTGACTGGAAAGTGGTACTGTTGATATGGAGAGTGGATTCAGTCACCGATTGCATATGTCAGTTAGGGACTAGGCAATGTATGGATTGAGTCTACATGTGGGAGAAAGAGGCAGTGCCATCAGGTCCCTAAGGTGGAGCATCATTAATCTGAAACTCTGAAATGCAAAATTGTCCAAACTCTTGAACTTTTTGAGTTTACAAGTGATACCACAAAGCCAAAAATTTCAGGGTGCAATTACTCCATGTATAAGATTGTAAAGATGTTTTTAAATTATGTGCCTAAGGTATTCATAAGACATAAATGAAACTTCTGTTTAGACTTGACTCCCATTTCCAAGGTATCTTAGTATGTAGGTACAAATATTCCAAAATCTCAAAAATTTTTCTAAAAATTTAAAATAAAAGATACTCAACCTGATTATAAACTAAAGACACAGAACTGCCAATCTTCTCTATAATATGCCCACAATCTAATATCAGGGCCCAAATATCCACTATTACAATTATCCATGTACTTTTTTATCTCTATCAAAACATTCAGCTATATGCAAATTTTGCATATGCTGAGTGATGGACATAATGCACAAGTGCTTACATTTGTATGTGTCTGGCTAATCTTGCTTATAAACCTGACACTGGGAAGAAGAAACCTCAAGTGAAGAATTGCCTCCCTCAGACTGGCATATGGTCATACCTGTGGGGACATTTTCTTACTTGATAATTGATGTAAGAGGGCCCATTTGTGCTGTGGGCAGCACCATCCCTAAGCAAGTGAGTCTCGGCTATATAAGAAAGGTGGCTGAATGTAAGCCTGGGAGCAAGCCATCCTTCTGCTTCCAGGTTCCTGTCTTGAGTTCTTGCCTGGCTTCCCTCAAAGATGGACTGTGACCTAGAAGTGGAAGATGAAATAAATCCCAAAATGAACCAAAACTTGCTTTTGGTCAACAGAAAGCAGTCGAGAATGCTATCAGTGTTTATGAAAATGGAACAGACGGGCAAATTGAGAAAAACCAAAGGAATTTAAGGGGCCTGGGCCTACATTCCACCTGGTTAAAGTATGTTCTTAAGGATCTTCTGAGGATGGAATAACGCTTTTGTGGTGAAAAGTTCCTCTTTGGTGATATTTTATTTGTGCTGAAATGTGGCGATATTTTATTTGTATGTTAATAAATAAAGTTTGCCTGGAGATCAGAGGACATAGCCAGTCATTAATAAAAGTCAGGCAGTGGTAGCACATGCCCTTAATCCAATCACATGGCAAGCAGAGTCTCTGTGTATTCCAGGACACACTAGGGAACAGCCAAGCGTGGTGACACACGCCTTTAATCCCAGTACCAACCATAGAGACCTGGAGGTCTGTACAGACAGGCAGTGACAAGGAAGTGAGGTGGCTGGGTTAAAAGCCAATGAGAAGACGGAACAGCAAGGCAATAAAGGCACAGGTGAGACAGGAAGAAGCACTCTCACTTGGGAAGCTACATTGGCGAGGTGAGCTAAGGTGAGTTGGTGGCTATCACTATTTCTCTGATCTCTAAGGTTTTTACTCCTGTATTTGGTTCTGTGTTTCTTATTTAATGAGACTGTTTAGAAATTCATCTACATTCCTCCACAGGCTTCTGCATTTGAACACTTGGTCCCCAGCTGATTACACCATTTGGGGAGGTTCTAGACCCTTTAGGGAAGTGGAGCCTTGCTGGAAGGGAGGAGTCACTTGGGGTGGACCCTGAGATTTCTCACTCAGTCATACTTCCTATTCACTCTTTGCTCTGACTATGAATACAATGTAGGAGACTGCCTGCTCCTGCCTCTATGTCTTCCCTGCCAGGATAGAATTGTATCCCCTGGATCTGTAAGTCAGAGCATAGCCTTCCTTTCTTAAATTGCTTCTTGTCATGTAGCTTCTTGCTTTGCTGAAAATACTAACTGGCAAAGGTGCTGAGGATGAGATCTGCTGAAGACCTGGAATGTTTGAGGGCTGTGTAGAAAAATGCAAACAGAATCAGAGGCAGTGAGATTGCCTTCTTGGTGACACAGATAGGCTCATGGATATTATGTGGTCAATGGGAAATATTAAATTCAGTCTGACCAAGCAAGCATGCAAGGTAGTCGTCTGGTGAATACAATGGTACTTTTTTTTAATGCAAAGAACGTGAATTTGGGGTCAAATAGACAAGGTTTCTGCATGGACCATTATTCTCTTAGCTGCATAATCTTGAGCAAGCTCCTGAAATTTGAGCAACAGTCTCTTTTTAAGTAAAGCAAGATTATTATTTCTCTGAGACTGTTAAAAACATTGTGTCTGGTAAATAGTAGGCATTCAAGATCTGATGGCTGGGCCTGGGGAGGTGGCTTAGTCAGTAAAGCATTTGTTATGCAAGTGTGAGCAAGTGCACTGAGCATCCCTGAATCCATGTAAAAAGATGGGCAGAGACAAAAGGAGTCTGGAGCCCTGGGGCCAACCTGCCTTCCCAATTGATGAGATCCAGGTCAACAAAGTGGAGAATAACAGAAGATGACACTCCATATGAGTCTACACCCCCCACTTGCCCACATGTACACAAACATATACCCACACATACACATATATACACACAAGAAGAGCAAACCATAGTAGAAAAAGAAGAGACATAATGGTTGTAAGATAAAAGGAAATATTTTATGTTGTTGGAGTCTTACAATAGTAAAGGATTCTCCCTCAGTCTTCAGTCCAGCCAGACTAAGGTCATCTAGGGATGGATCACCTCCTCCTATCCCAAGTCTATGCCTAGACTTCCCCTGTTAGCCAGCAAGAAACCAGACACGGCACTGAGAAAGAAGATGGTAGCTGCATCAGCTGATCACAGAGTCTGATGGATTTTTAGAGTAGAATTCAGGATATCATCTTTCACTTCATTTCCCCACTCTTACTCACAGTGCCATATTTCTTTCATATAGCAAGATACTTAGTATAGTGAAGAAAAAAACACTATGGGAATCTCACAAGAATTTGATGGTTCCTTCTCAGATATTCCCAAGTTTATTTGCTCATCAACTTTTACCCTGTTACTTGCTCTCTTTTGATAACTGATAATTTACCAGGGCATTCTATCATCCATAAAATAAGTTGAGTCAACCTGTTGCCATTGGGAACCTGAAATTCAAACTGAAACATGATGAGGATATTGCCCTGGGGAACATGGCTTCTTGAAAAAGTTAACCAGGTATATATTTCCACTTTCCAATGGCTACAAAGCTCTCACAAACTACTCAGGGAAGTATGTGCAGTATCATGCTAGGCTGACAAGTACAATTTTAGGAATATAGCTAAGGATGCATCCTTATTGGCTCTAAAAACAGTGAAAATAAGTAGCAAAATTTTCAAAAAATCCATGTTCATTTTCTAGGGCTGGGATTTTGTCATACTGAAAATGACTTGATCAAAGGTGAAACATAATCTTTACATTTCACTCGACAGAGTAAAATGGTCTGGAAGCCAAATCTAATATATATGTGTGTGGGGGGGGTGTCCTCATATGATGGTTAATCAAAACTGTCAGCTTGATGAGATATATAATCATCTGGGAGATGGGTTACTGGGCATGTCTATGGAAGATTATCTTAATATGTTAATTGAGGTGGCTAGTATTAATCCCTATACTGGGATCCTGGATTGTATAAAAATGGAGGAAGACAGCTGAGCATTAGCATTCATGTTTCTTTGCTTCTTAACTGCGGATGCAATATGACCAGCTGCTTCATACTCTTGCTGCTGGGACCCTCCCACTCTGATGGACTACAACCTCAAAATAGGAGCCTAAATAAACCCACTCTCTCTTAAGTTGCTTTTGTCTGGATACTTTATGACAGCAACAGGCAAAGAAGATAAGCCATCTCAGGATGTCTTCAAAGGAATTCTTGTGTAGTTGAACATTCACATATGACTACAGATTGAACGTTGCTTATAAAATTAGAAGTGCCAGATGTTTTGTACAAACATTTTTAGAATTTTGTAGTATTTACATGTGCATTATGGGATATCTTGGAGATGGGGTACAAGAGTAAGCAAGAAATTCATTTATTATTCATATATTTTAGATAGATAGATAGATAGATAGATAGTAGATATAGATATAGATATAGATATAGATATAGATAATTCTCTGAAGGTACATTTTATCTATGTATAGACATGTTTTGTTTTGTCTGCTTAATTTGCTGTACTTGAGATTCAACTGGGTGACTGAATGTTAGGCAGTCACTGGGCTGCATCTCTAGGCCTTAGCAATATTTTAGATAACATGCATGAAAAAAGTTTCATAATGTAGGGCTTTCTACTCTGGAGACCCAGGCTGCGTGTCAGAACGTATGCTTAGCCTTGATTTGATTGTCTAGTTATTTGGTTTTGTTTTTGCTCAGTGAATCCTTTTGACTGCTGACCTCACAGATTCCCTTGAGCCTTGTCTTGCTCTTTCCCTGTGTTCAAAACCTGCAGGGGAAAGTTGAGTTGTTCTGCAGCCTATGGGGTGTCCTGTCATCCTGAAAACGTGTGCTAATATGATATTCAAAACATCCTTCACATTGAGTGTCACCTTGTACAAGCGTGTGTGTGGTAGATGTATGTGTATGCACATTTGGGCGTGCATTTGCATGCCCACTGTGCTCCTGCTGAAGCCAGAGAACAACATGTGGTGTCTTTCCCTAATGAACACTGCCTTTTCCACTTCTCACATTTTTGTTTTCAACAAAGTCTTCCTGGGTAGCTTAGGCTACCAAGGAACTCTGTGTAGGCCAGTATGGCCTTGAGCTCACAGATCCCCTCCAGCCTCTGCCTCCTATGTGCTGGGACTAAAGGCATGCTCCACCATGCCTGGCAAAGGTGATTTTTTTGAAAAGCATCATCAAGTACATTTTTTGCTCTTTTGTTGTCTATTTGCTTTGTGGGCTGTTACTGTTTCATTTTGTTCCAAGGACGAAAGGGAGATGAGTTCAATCCAGACCCAGATCAAAGTTATTAAAAATTTGTGAAACAACTACATAAATATGTACTAACTAAAATATGTACTTGGGAGAATAACTTATTCTAATAAAAACTAACTGCAATGTATAATCCTGGGCCAGATCCCAGACTAGGAACAATTACTATAAGGACATTGATGAAATGTGCACAAACTTTACAGACAACCCTCTTAATTCTGAAAGCAAAGCTTGATTTGAGCAATTTTTCTGTAAGCATAGAAGCAATGGTCTTTACTTTTAGGAAATGTACATATATAGATTTCAAGGCAAATGGAGAAGATATCCATACTTAGCCTCAAATGATCAAAACAATGTTACAATTAGGAAGGCAGGGCCCTTGAGATGTCTCGGCAGGTAAAGACATTTGTCTCCAAGCTGAGAACATGAGGTCTCCCCAAGTTGTCCTCTGATCAGAAGTTCACCATGGCACATGTGCCCCCATACACACAAAAGAATAAATAAATGTATTGTTTTTAATTAGAGAGGAGAGAGAGAGAGAGAGAGAGAGAGAGAGAGAGATCATCAAAGAGTGTACTCAGTAAGAGGCTAACAACCGCTGCATTCGTTGGAAGAGTATTAGATACTAAATTAAGATTTTAGTTAATATACAAAGAAATACGTTCTATTTGTGACATTTTGCACAACATACATTATTATACTTCATTCTTATTTGATCTCACCTCATCCCACTGCCCTATTGAAGCTTTAGGGGTTCAAATTATTTCAACATAAAAATTAAAAATTACAAGAGAGCATACTAATGAGACCAAACAAACATGAAAAAGAGAATATTCTTCCTAATGGTATGATTTCTTTACCCCTTGAAATTATGCTAAGCATATGACATTGGTATTAAAATCCCATAGAAGTCAGTAAGATTAGCTCCTCTCTCTCCTCTCTCTCTCTCTCTCTCTCTCTCTCTCTCTCTCTCTCTCTCCTTTCCTCCTCTTTTTGTTTAGTTCAAAAGTTGCCTTGTCTAACACAAAAACTTGTTAGCACTCAAAGTCCAGCCTTAACCTCTATTGCTGGGAACTATAGGAACTCTGTTTGCCTGAGTTCCCTCTCTCCCAAATTTATGCAAAAACTCATTGGTGAAATCATGAGCAAATTCTTAATTTCTTTTAGTTGAAACAGATAACAGAAAGTCTAGCTCAAGTTTCAGTCATCAAAAAGTTTATTCTGAAAATGAAAAGGGGTCAGGCTGAAACACACACACACACACACATAAGCACTCACACACATATACATGCATGCTCACACTCCTGCTCCTAAGCCCCAGACTGCAGACAGTTCCCCTTTTGTTAACGCCGCTATCACATGTACAGTTTATGGTTCTCCGTCACATAGCAACATTTTCTATGTGTGCAATAACAACATCTAAAATGACATAATAAAAAAAGAATTATCTGTGATTAGAAGTGAACTGTGAAAATGACTCCAGTTGGTGCCAAAAATCAAGGGAGTTTATTATTTCAGTAGCTGCCGTGGAAACCCCTCTGGGTGCCTAGAAACCCTGCCTTGTGAGCTTTCCACCCATCCTCCTCACTGACGTGGTAATGGGCTTTGTTGAATTCAAAGACAGTTACGTCAGCAATCTGGGGCCTCTTGTGGGTTTTTCAGGCTTATAAAGCACACAAATTATGTCCAAATATTGGCCTGAAAAATTAGTAAGCTATAAGGCTTGTGTTATTTCAGCCAAGCCTTACCAGAGTAAAAAGAAACCTGGGGACTCTAAAGTTCAGTGGTCTCTTTTGCTATGTTTCTACTTTATTTTGTGGTGGGCTAATCCTGACAAGCTTGTTATACTTTGTTTTGTTTACTTCATTTTATATACATATATATATATTTAATACTGTATATATTACTTTTATTGTGCCATTATATGTAATACTTAACATATATAATACTTCATATATTATATATGTATAATAATTCATACATTATATATGTATATAATGCATATTATGTATTTCTTATTTGAAACCTAAAGAAATTTTGGGCATACATTAATCAATATTATTATAATTCTAATGTATTTGTAGATGCTTCTTCACTTTCTTGCTTAGCATTGAGTAGTTAAATAGGAATCTAGAATTTTCTCCTATTTCAGGGACCCTCCTATAGTTATCCTCAAAAATGAGAATGTCCTATGTTACAACTTGCTAGTGGTTATTGTGTCCACATAATGTTCCACATAGAGAGTGTGGTTCAGCATTTGCATGGAAGATACATCTTTGACTGACCATGAAGAAATGCTGCAAAGGGCTGGAAAATAGCTCAGAGGATGGAGTGTTTGCTGCACAGGGGCAAGGGCCTGAGTTCAATCCCCAGCACCTGTGTCAAAAGCAGGGCATAGTAGTGTGTATTTGTAATCCCAGTGCTGAGAAAATGGAGACAGGTACCTCCCTGGGAGCCCTCTGGCCAGCAAGCCTAATTGAAAAAGCCACCCAGGTGAATGGCAACTGAGGAATGACAGGACAGATTATCTTTTGGCCTCATGGCACACACACATACCCAAGCATACTGGAATACACACACACACACACACACACACACACACACACACACACAGATGACAGAGACTAAAATTACCCTTAACTTTCTGAGTGGACTGTGACATTAGCTTAATGAGGTAAAGCAATAAGTATAGAGTTCAACACTCAGACTTAAGAACGGATCTGATCTGAACAGGGCTAACTTCCTAAGCCTTGTTTTCTTTGTCAGAGTAACATAAAGGCTAATATTAGTGTCTGAAGAAACAAAGCATAGAAAACAAATCAAAACCTAACGTGTTCCAGGGCTTTGTGAACTGTAAAGTTCCCTACCAAGTGAATGATCTCCTGGAGGTCTTCCAGTAGGAGGTCTGCAGACCAACAAAATCACAGTCCCTGAATCCAATGCAATGTATTGCTAATGATGCTTATCATTCATATTTATGTGCTGGGAGCTGCGGGGAGCCAGATTCCAAAGTTCTTCATAATATTATTCATCAAGTAGGAAGATAATTACCGCTAGCCATTGGGAAGTATAATTGTTAATAAAACTATGCTTATTTTAGGCTACTTATACTTTTAATGCAGTGTTTTCCACTAGACCTTCACATTTTCCAAACTGCTAATATTTAATGTTCATTATTTAATTCCCACAAACACTAGTAAAAGGTTCCAAAGGTTAAAACCCAAGAGGGAAGAGGAGGCTTTGTTGAATAAAGTTATTTACATAGCTAATCAGGAGCATAAGCCCAAGAGGTATGCAAATCACCTTGTTTCCAGAGAGGGAACAGTAGAATAGTCTTTGGCTGCCATTCACACCCTGCAGATAAACAAAAGATTTGACTTTCTTCCGCTGGACTTCTCTTGTGTGTGTGATCTTATTTGGTTTCAGTTTTCAAGTTTATAGAAATAATCTTCTGGGTGAAGCAAGGTCAAAACAGCAACCTAGGGTTTAACTGCTGATCAAGCAAACAGGATGTCCCACTATTTCCCCAAAGCCATAAACATCAGTTAATGGTGTCATTCCCACCCATAATACCCTCTTGGACCAACAGGAAATGTACCTTCCTTAGCTGTCCCTGTGTAGAAGTATTCTTAAAAAAAAATAATAAAGCTGTTTTTCCTCTTCATCCCACTGAAAGGATGCAACTCGGCATCATCCCAACTGTCTCATGAATTCTCTTTCAGTTATCTGTCATAATGGTTTGAATGTCTCATTTGTTTTAAATGCCATTAGTGGTCACTACAGAAGGACCCTATGCTAGGATTTAGTAGAACTTGGTTCTAATCCAGTGCCTGCCTGTGTGATATGATGTACATCATTTCAAATTGATAGCTGAAATTGTAAGAAATATGATATAAATTTTGATTTCTTTCTATAACTTCCCCAGTTGCAAAATATTGTGCTTCTCTTAGACTATCAAGTGTATTGCAGCTACAGCAGTACACAACTGTAGTCCCAACACTCAGAAGGCTGAAGCAGGGAGATCAAGAATTCAAGACTAGCCTGAACTAGATATCTTGAATTAAAAACAAATAAATAAGCAGAAACCAACCATCACCAACAACAACTAAACTATATCACCAAATAAACATTCCTAAGGGCAAGAGGAAATTCATTAGGCCACAAGAAAAAAAATGGCTTGAGTAATGGATAAGCTCTTACAGAGTATTTCTTGTGAAATGTTTAAAAAATGTGAAGTTTTTGCAGGTGAATACTTTCCCACAATACCTTGTGAATGGCTGATGATACCTCTCTGCCAGCTAAGTTTTAAGGGTTATTTCCTCAGAAGTTATGTTGGGTTCATGCTGTGTCACAAACTCAAAGATGTCCCTATTAAAATGTCACTACCTTTAGCTAGTTATTCCATTCCACCAAACCAGAGAAAAATAAAACAAACAAGAAACACTTTTCTTTTTTCAATAGGTTTTCACGTAGGATCTGTGAGCTATCTAGCCATAGGTTCTTGGCCTGGTAACAGTATTAGATATGGTTTCTATCTTGTGGTGTGGGCCTTAAATCCAATCAGAGAGCAGTTGGTTACTCCCATAACATTTGTGCCTTTATTGTACTGTAGCTAGAGTTTTCCTGCCGTGCCCACAGTCAGGACAAATCTCCGCCACCCGCCAGTCTCCAGCTCCCAAGTCCCGCCAGTCTCCGAGCCCACTTATAAAATAAACACACAGACGCTTACATTATTTAAACTGCTTGGCCATTAGCTCAGGCCTATCATTGTCTAGCTCTTACTCTTATATTTAGCCCATTTCTATTAATCTCTACTTTGCCACGTGGCTCGTGGGTTACCGGTACCTTACATCTTCCTTCTCCTGGCCGCGGCTCCAGCCCGTCTCCCCTCTCCCTTCCTGTTCCCTCAATTTTCCTCTCTGTTAGTCCTGCCTATACTTCCTGTCTGGCTACCGGCCAATCAGCGCTTTATTGATACAGAGTGATATCCACAGCATTGTACCAGTGGGCATGGCTTGCCAGACCAATCATTGTTATAGTTAACAGGATTCAAAGCTGGGTAAGAGCAATGATCATTTTCCTTCTCTGGTGGTGTGTATAGCACCCACTAACACTATGAAAGCTAGCCAGCCGGGTGGTGGTGACTCATGTCTTTAATCCCAGCACTAGGGAGGCAGAGGCAGGTGGATTTCTGTGAGTTTGAGACCAGCCTGGGCTACCAAGTGAGTTCCAGGAAAGGCACAAAGCTACACAAGGAAACCCTGTCTCAAAAAAACAAAACAAAACAAACAAAAAAAAAAACTAGCCAGTAGGGATAAAGTTTCCAGGTCAGTATCATAGTTCTAAACCAACTCCGAAGGATTTATTGCTATGTCTAATGAACAATGCATCTTTCGGGCCTTATCAGTGACATTTCTTTTTGCAATAGATGGTGGTTAACACAGGAGACCCACCACCTATGAACAAGAAGAAAATAAGGGACTGCAGAGTGCTCAGCCTTAAATGGAACACCTATATCACATCTTTTCCACCAAGGTTCAAGTATCATTGTAGAAGAGGAGTTGGAAAGATGTTAGGAGCCAGAGGCAATGGATGCTTAAAAGGGAACTGTTTTCTGGCACAATAAAGCAGCTGCACATATAAACTTACAGTGGTTGTGACAGCATGCACAAGACCTTTGCAGGTTCAAGATAGGCAGAATCCTAGCACAAAGTCCCACCCCCTAACCAACATTTGTAATTAACAGCTGCTTGGGGAAGATAAGCCAGTTTTCTTTCTTTAAGGGTGTGATCCTTGGTAGGTTGAACCACACTTCATGGGTTGATCTCACACCCAAGAGAATTTGAGGAACACAAACTGGACTTGATGGGTATGTGTGTGTGTGTGTGTGTGTGTGTGAGAGAGAGAGAGAGAGAGAGAGAGAGAGAGAGAGAGAG